>JAFEMH010001417.1:295000-476871 GCA_022495995.1 Adenophora triphylla var. japonica | reverse complement strand
TATGCCACCACTAACCCACCACTACTACTACCACCACTACTACCACCACTACTACACACCACCACTTCACTACTCTTACCACCTTTACCACTCTTATGAATATCACCACCACTTTCTACCCATTTACTACCGCATTTACTACCACCGCATTGCCCCTACTACTACTACACATTACCGCCTTTACCGCTTGCACTCTTCTACTACCACTACTACCCCACACTATTACTACTACCAGCTACTAGTCTACTACCGCCCACTTATCACCACCACCACCGCCACCACGCATGGCTGCCACCCCTTCACCCTGCCACCACTACCGCCACCGCACGCCGCTACCGCTACCACCACTGCCATCGCTACCTTCCACATTACTACCACCTTCTTGCACTTTCTGCAGCTGCCACGGCTACCACCGCACATTACTACCGCTACCTACTTCTGAAGTACAAACCATGTACTACCGCGTTACTACCACCGTGCCACTACTACCCACATTACTACCAAAAACTACTACCGCCGCTACTACCACTATTATTACTACTACCACCCTTATCACTTCCGCTACTACTACTACCACTACTACTACTACCGCGCTCTTCTACCACTACTGCTACTACCGCTCACTACTAATACTACCACTTACCGCTCACTACTACTACCACCACCGCCACCACCACCGCCGCGCTATCACTACAGCTATCAGCTACCACCCCGGCTACTACCGCTATCTTACCGCTACTACCACTACCACTACCGGCTGCCACTACTTGATGCCACTCACCATTGCCACCCTTACTCACTACTATCGCTACTACTACTAGTCTACTAAATGTCCCCCCTTATTTATAAAAAGTAAGGTTGGTTGTTCCCCTTTTGTTGTAATTTTTTTATGGTACGAGTAGCCCTTTTTTTCTTTTTATATACTTTCGATTTAACTTTTTTAAAAAAAGTTAAGTTTTATTTTCTTTCCAAAATTCATAACTTTTTTTATACAACTTTTTGCAAAAATTGTATGTAGTAAATGGCTCAAAAGTCTAAAATAGTCTTATTTATCCAAAAAAATTGAAAAAAATAAAAGTTAACTTTTTTCAAAAATACAAGGTAAGTTTTATTTCTTTCCAAAATTCATAACTTTTTTTATAAAACTTTTTGCAAAAAATGTATACTTAGTAAACTTAGGTCTAAAATAGTCTTATTTATCCAAAAAAAAATTGAAAAAAAAAATTGGAAAAAAAAAAATAATAATATACTACATACAAAGTTAACGAAATACGTTAAAAAATTAACTGCTAAGCTCGAACTCGAAATAAGCTCGTTAAGCTCGAACTCGAAATAAACTCGTTAAGCTCGAACTCGAAATAAAACTCGTTAAGCTCGAACTTCGAAATAAACTCGTTAAGCTCGAAAATTTGTTTCCAAAAATATCAAACTCGAAGCTTGGATCGTTTAAGCTCGAAATCGAGATCGACTCTGAGAAGCTCGCGAGTAGCTCGCGAACAACTCGAACTCGATCGAGCTCGAGTTCGAACCACCGATTGAACTGGAACTCGAACTCGAGAAAAACTCGAACTCGAGAAGAAATAAACGAGCTCGAGCTCGAACACGTAAAACTCGTTCGAACTCGACTCGTTTGCACTCTAGTGGATCCATGAAATACAATGTATTTTAGTTAACAAAAAATGATAAAAGTAAATAATTCAAAGAACGATTGAAATAATGTTGAAGTATTTAACGCAAACAATTTATTAAAATATATTACTCGTACAAAAAAGAAAATCAAATTTGCTAATTAAACTTGGGATAATAGGAAGAAAGATCAAAAACAAAAAAATGGGAAAAGCCTAACTAATTAATTAAGATTGAAAAAATGTGAGGAAATTAGGAGAAAGAGAAAAACAAAACCGTTAAGAGAAAGAATAAAGCAAAGATGGAAGACAAATAAAATTAATTGAAAATGTAGGTAGCAGGGTTCGAACATGGACCAAAGCGCTTTAACTTCACCCCTTCTACCACTCGAACCACACCACTCATTTGGTATTAATCTTGAAGTTAATTATATATATACATATATAACAAAAATATGGGGGGCAAAAAAAAATTTTCCACTGCATTTCCGCCGCCGTGGGGCGAGTGCCCCCTCCTGCCCCCCCCTGGCTCCGCCCCTGATTGAAGCACTAGATGAGGAGAAAAGGTCAGTTCGATGCAAGGTGATTGAAGGAGTACAAGACCTTTATCATCCCTGCTAACATTGATACAAAAGGAAAGGAGCATGCGAATATGAGAAAAGCAATGAAGATGTTCCGGAGCCAAATTTCTTGGATCGAGTTATCCATGGATTTATCCGAGGCGCTATCGAATCTGGCCATGTCAACAAATAAAGATGGATTTACAACTTAAATGTTAATATATATAGTATGTCTGGTTATATAAGAATAAAAATGCTTGTGTGCCATTTATCATGGAGTTGAAATTTGTATTTCAAACACATCTTGAGAGGGTGCGGGACAAATGGGATTTCAACGCTCCCAACCACAAACACCTCTTTTTCTCTTACTGTTTTTCTTGTATCATTTACTAGTATAAAACAAGCCAAGTTGTTTCCTATATAGTTTTGTGGCAGTCATGCTACTTGCTAAATGAAATTAGGATGGGTTTGTTTTCCTTTAGAAGAAATTAACATTTACTGCTTTGTCACGTAAACTCGACATCAGACAAGAAGATACCATAGTTGATACTTTTTAATAATTTCCAATTACAGCTAGCTAGGGATCGAATCTATATCTATATCGTTTAGACGATTATGGACAACAACCAAGAATACTGTTGTGCAATCGCAGCGGAAGCAAGAGAACAAAACTCTAAGAACACACAAACAATCAATAGGGAAATCGAAAGAGAGAGAGAAGAAATTAATTTGGGGTTGAACCTTGCCTCTTTGTATTATGTGCAATAATCTCATAATGTTTACATAGGTTACAAAGCTATTTATATTAGCTACAAAACCCTAGCCAACTAAGACCCAAATACGCAGAAGGCCCGTCCAGAAAATCCTCCCGGCAGGGCTTGAGGCGCCCGCCTCAAGCCAACCCATGCGGCCGCCTCAACGACCACAAATCAAGGCCTCACCTTCGGCCTTCCAGGCGCCCGCCTCGCCAAGCTCCGAGCGCCCGCCTCAAAGCTGCAACAAGGAGCCCCTAGCTACGGTAGTGGAGTGAGGCGTCCGCCTCAAACAACATGAGGCGCCCGCCCGGCGTCGAAAACCCACGAGCCACATCCTACAATCTCCACCTTGGCGAGTGTTCACCCAACCCAACAGAAGATACAAGGAACCAGCTCGAACCTCCCCATCTCTAACAGCTAGAGATGTGTAACAAGTCCAAACAATGCTTGAACTTGTCAGTAGTAACCGGCTTCGTCAACATATCCGCGGCATTCTCCGTAGTGTGAACCTTCTCTAGCACAACCTCACCCATATCAATCAACTCCCGAATCTTGTGAAATCGAACATCAATGTGTTTCGACCGTTGATGATAAATGTGATTCTTCGCTAGAAATATCGCGCTTTGACTGTCACAAAGCAACTTCACGCCACCTTGCTCAATGCCCAACTCGTTGACCAAACCTCGAAGCCATAAGGCCTCCTTTGCAGCTTCAATCGCTGCCATATACTCTGCTTCCGTTGTAGACAATGCAATGATAGATTGGATCATAGATCTCCAACATATGGGTCCACCACCAAGAGTAAACGCATAACCCGTAGTCGACCTCCTCCGATCCAAGTCACCCGCATAATCAGAATCAACATACCCCACAACAGAAAGCTCCTCACTCTTACCTCAAAACATGATGCCATAATCCATAGTGCCCTTCAAATATCTGAGAATCCACTTAACTGCTTCCCAATGCTGTTTGCCCGGATTCGCCATATACTTGCTAACCACACTAATGGCTTGCGCCAAACCGGCCTCGTGCAAACCATAGCATACATGAGACATCCCTGATCGCGCTTGCATAGGGAACCTTTGACATCCTCTGAATCTCTTCAGTCGAACTCGGGGAATCTGAGGCAGATAGACTAAAATGACTCGCCAATGGTGTCTTCACAGGTTTTGCATCCCGCATATTGAACCTCTCCAACACCTTCTCCACATATCCGGCTTGAGACAGCCACAATCTCCTAGATTTTCTGTCTCGGCGAATCTCCATCCCAAGAATCTTCTTGGCTTCCCCCAAATCCTTCATGTCAAACTCTCTACTCAACAAGGCCTTCAACTGATTGACCTCGTTCTTACTCCTACCCGCGATAAGCATATCATCCACATACGAATGTAAAAATACAAGAACCATCATCAAGGCTCTTCACATAAACGCAGCAATCATACTCACAACGCTTGTAGCCAATACGTACCATGTAGGAGTCAAACCTCGTATACCACTGCCTCGGAGACTGCTTCAGCCCATAGAGTGACTTCTTCAATCTACAAACCAACCGCTCCTGCCCGGGCTCCGTGAACCCATGTGGTTGCTCCATGAAAATCTGCTCATCCAACTCACCATGTAGAATCCCTGTTTTCACATCCATCTCGCTCCAACACCAAATCATAGTGCGCTACAAGACCCAACACAATTCGAATGGAAGTATGTCTCTACAACAGGTGAAAAATCTCATTATAATCCACCCCCTCTCGCCGCGAATACCCCTTTGCTACCAAACGAGCCTTGAACTTTTCCCCTCTTTTTCTCGACATCGCTCCTTGGTGCCGCTTGGCCAAGATCCACTTGCAACCAATAGCACGCTTCCCTTTAGGAAGCTCCACCAAATCCCATGTATCATTCTTGTACAAAGTGACTCCATCTCCTCCGCCATAGCAGCTTACCCACTTGTCCTTTTCCTGACGTTTATAGCCTCCTTAAAAGTACTGGTCTCCACTACTAAGAACAAGAACATATGAAGCCATGTCTTCAAATCCATACCTGACCGGTGGCTTGATTAGTCTCTTAGGTCTCCCAACTGAAGTACTAGCCACTTTTTGTGTAGGTTCCTCTGACTCCGGAAGAGCGAGATCCGCATCGCATTATCCTCACGTAGCTCCACCTCAATAACCCGCTTCTCGCCCTCCTTGCTTTCTCGGCACCTTCTCCTTATCATCATGAGCACACTTCAACATAGCCTTTTCATCAAAGACTACATCCCTACTAATCACCACCTTGCTTGACTTGGGATCCCAAAGCTTGTATTCTTTCACACCTGTTTCATACCCGAGAAAGACACACTGTTTTGACTTTGGGTCAAGCTTCGACCGCTCTTCACCAGGAATATGCACATAGGATGGACACCCAAACACCCAGATATCGGTGAAGTCTACCTCATTACCCGTCCATACCTCCTCCGCAAACCTCGTTATCCAAAGAGACTCTAGGTGATCCGTTAATCAAGAAACATGCCATACTCACCGCATCGCCCCAAAAATTCTTTGCCAACCCCGCATTGAATCGTAGATACCTAGCCCTTTCCGCAATAGTTCTATTCATCCTCTACCACACCATTTTGCTGTGGTGTCTTGCGTAACCGTGTAGTGCCTCTTGATCCCACGCTCTCGACGTAACTTCGAACTCGCTATCCGTGTACTCCGTCCCATTATCACTCCTCAAACACTTGATTTTCCGCCCCGTTTGGTTTTCCACTTTAGCTTTCCACACCTTGAACTTCTCAAAAGTCTCGACTTGTGCCTCATGAAGTAAACCCAAACCTTCTTCGAAAATCATCAATGAAAGTCACGAAGTAATAATGTCCTCCTCTAGACTCCGTTCCGACCGGCCCCCACACATCTCGAATGAATGTAATCGAGAATGCCCTTTGTTGTATGCTTACCCGTCTTGAACCGCACCTTATTCGCTTTCCAAGAACACAATACTTGCAAAACTCAAGTTTACAAGTCTTCACACCCTTCAACAACTTATGTTTATGAAGTTCCCGCATTCCCCTTTCACCCATGTGACCAAGCCTCATATGCCATAGAAGGGCATCAGTATCGACCTCCGACTCAACAGATGTGACTCCACCTACAACCGTGCTCCCGAGCAACCTGTAAATGTTCTTGGAGCCCTTCTCACCCTTCATCACTACCATAGCACCCTTAACAACTTTCAGTACTCCACCTTGAGCCTTATAGTTCATACCATTAGCATCCAAGGTACCCAATGAAATCAGATTTTTAGAGACCTCCGGAACATGTCTAACATCACATAACGTTCTAACTACACCATCATACATCTTAATTCTTATAGTTCCTATGCCAGCAATTTTACATGTAGCACCATTACCCATAGTAACTATACTGTAATTAATCGAATCGTAGGTATCGAACCAATCACGATTCGCAGTCACATGAAACGAACATGATGAATCCAGAATCCAGCCATCTGTCGGGTGCTCCACAGCTGATGAAGTCGTGAGCATATCTCCATCCACATCCTCCGAGCAATCTTCAACCACATTGACTGACTTTGAAGATCCTTCCTTGCCTTTATCATTCCCCTTCTCCGGACAATTCTGCCTCTTATGCCCCTTCTACCCACACTTAAAACAATTTCCCTTGTACTTCTTCCTTGACTGAGAGCGAGAATTCTGCCTCTGCGAGTTATCCCGGAACTGAGATCTCCCACGTTCCTGATTTTCCTTCACAAATAACCCCTCACCCGCTGGTTCATCAACGGACTTCTTCCATTTATGAAACGCTATAAGAGCATCTGTGACCGGTTGCAATTTCAAAGTCTCCTTCCCCCACGTCAACGTAGTAACAAGGTTTTCGTATGTTGAAGAATTGGGCAACAAATTCAACAAAGATCAAAGCCTTGTCCTCATCCTCGAACTTCACCTCCACCCTAACCAAATCGTTGAGGATTTGATTAAACGTGTGTATATGAGATTCTAGGTCAGAACCCTCTACCATCTTAAGCCCATACAGCCGTTGCTTAAGATGCAATTTGTTCGAAACAGATTTCGACAAATATCTAGCCTCAAAAATCTCCCAAACCTTCGTCGGTGATTCCTCATCGATCACGTGATACACCACCTCATCCCCAAGACACTGCCGTATAGACGATACAGCCCGCTCTTGCAATTCCTTCCATGGACCTTCTTCGATATCATCAGGTTTGTCCGGATATCGAAGAACCTTTCCCAAGCCTGCTTGAATCAAGAAATCCTTCACCCTCCGTTGCCACAACGCAAAGTTTCCATGACCATCAAACTTCTGAACGTCGGACTTCACGGTGATAGAATTCCCCCCGGACATCGCAACCATGCTCTGATACCAGTTGTTGTGCAATCGCAGCGGAAGCAAGAGAACAAAACTCTAAGAACACACAAGCAATCAATAGGGAAATCGAAAGAGAGAGAGAAGAAATTAATTTGGGGTTGAACTTTGCCTCTTTGTATTATGTGCAATAATCTCATAATGTTTACATAGGTTACAAAGCTATTTATATCAGCTACAAAAACCCTAGCCAACTAAGACCCAAATACGCAGAAGGCCCGTTCAGAAAATCCCCGGCGCAGGCTTGGAGACGCCCGCCTCAAGCCAACCCATGTGGCCGCCTCAACGACCACAAACCAAGGCCTCACCTTCGGCCTTCCAGGCGCCCGCCTCGCCAAGCTCCGAGCGCCCGCCTCAAAGCTGCAACAAGGAGCCCCTAGCTACGGTGTATGGGGCGTCCGCCTCAAACAACATGAGGCGCCCGCCTGGCGTCGGAAACCCACGAGCCACATCCTGCAAATACTATACGCTTATAAAGCTAGGGTATACATACATATAGATATAGATCAATTAAAGGATATATGGACCAAGAATATTGCTTTAATAAAGCTAGGGATCGAATACTAGTATCCATGGAGTTTGTTTTATAACCATAAAAGCCCTGGCACTTAATGTCCAGTCTACCTCAAAGTGGAAAGGCAGTGAGTATTAATGTTTTACTCCATCAAATGCAATATAAGGATGATTTGGTACACTTAAAACGCTTCATAGATTTTGTATTAAAACTTCTTTGATTTGGATTGTCTGAAAATAAAAGGACACTTTAATCTCTGATTGAAGCAATTAGTTGAGTATTCTTACTTGGACATTTTTTTTTAACCTTTTGCTACTAGAAAAATTAAGGCTCGTTAAAACATAGATTTTCGTTGGTAATAACCAAATTCCGTCTGTAATTGAACCAAATATATGAAATAAATTGATGTCGGAAAAACACAACGGAAAGAAAAGTATAGAAAAGCTGATATAATGCTCACCACTCCAAGGAATTCACCTAGGAGATACAGGGCATAAACAACTCACCACTCAACGGAATCCACCGAAGAGATACAGGGCTGTGTGTTCACCACTAAACGGAATCCACCGAATAGTTATAGAACAATAAAAGATGTCACAAAGCTCAACTTTATATTTTAATCAACTCAAAATTCAACTCCCTCTATTACATTGATATGCTTAGCCTATTTATAGATACTTGGAACATTTCTCTAAGCTTAGAAATCATCAAAATACATAAGGGAACCTAATAATCAATTATTGCTGATAAGATAAACATAGAAATACTAAAAGACAAGAAAACCAATAGATATGACAAAATTCGGATGAACCAGTCCCCCATGCGCAGCACTTGATAAAAATTGCATAACTTATTTTAGAAAATTCCAAATGATGATCCGAAAAGTGTTCTGGAAACTAGATTCATAGAGCATTCCGAAGATATATTGCTTGTAATTATTGGATGAGTGAACTGTGAGATACACTCCATATAATTGGACTGACTTTATTGATATTGTCAAATGCAGACCACTTGGTTCCCGCATCATACTCCCCCACTTGAAGAAAAATCATCCTCGAATTTTGATCATTGCATCAAAATTATTTGTGATGATCCTCCTTGTGAGATAAAAGATGAACACTTGAAGTTTTCTTTTATATTCTTGAAGAATTTTGAATTTTATTTCCCTTGTGACGACATCCATCCAATCGGTCCAACGAGTTTTGAGGAAATTATCAATAACAATGTGTTCGATGAACCAAGAAAGTGAAATAGTTGAAGGGTTGATATCAAAGGGATCCTTGTAATAACTGTCACTCTTAAGATACTCAAAAATACTTCTCGACCAATTCAATGGAAGTGTAGGAAAAATATTTGAATTTTCCCCACATAAAAAAGATGTATAAGATGCACAAATTTGACAATAACCCACACATTTCTCGAAACATGACCGGGAACCATTTTTAAATTGATGAAATGAAAATTCAGTTAAATTTTGAGGATAATCATCATAGATTGGCGGTTTAGACCAATCCACAATAGACAAGGGAGTAATATTATTGGCAAATGGCCAATCAACATTAACCATGATGGACAATGGACAGAGAAAGATAATATTTTATTTTTTTTTTTTGTATTTTTATAACAAAAATGAGAAAAAGAGATGAGCTAAATGAAGAGGGTGAGGAACGGATAGAAGAGAAAAGTATAATTGGATACCTTAATCGAAATTTGGAAAATCCTGGTTTCGGCTCTGATATCACTTGATGCCGGAAAAACGTAGCGGAAGCAAAAGAAAGAAAAAAAGAATAGTAATGGATAGGTATGAACTGATGCAGTATAAACTGCAGCAAAATGATATAAATATTGCTATAACAGCAACAAAGCCTAAGAAGGCTGGGAGAGGGGGAAAATCCCACAATTTTAATATTATTATTAATCAAAACAAGCTTCCTTTGTTGAATACATCAAGGATATTTATAGGATACGATAGTTAACTAAAAAGACTCATTAATGAACCTTAGACTTAGACTGACTTTCAATCAAAATACTAAGACTCTTGGCTCTCCGACTTCTAAAACAAAATAAATGAATCAGACTTGAATTCTTATCACAAATGCTCTAGAATACTCTGGAATGTTACTCTATCATTCTCCCTTGGTTGCAAGAACTCGTCCTCGAGTTCTCATTTTCGCATCTTGGACCTTGGTAATCGAGTTACCCACCATTTCCAAAACTCTGTTTGGGCCCTTTTGTCGAGAAGGTGATCTTTCAATATTAAGCAAGGTAGTTCAGAATCAGATCTTGTTAGATTTTCTCCGACTACTTCCGAAAGTGATAGCCTTCTAAGTCTGTAGTCCATACAGAAAAAATTCTATTTCCAAACATATTGAAGAAAATTATGAGCATATTATTTTCTGAATCAACCATCAAAATGGTTCACATTCGTCTCTCACAAAATTCCATGCATGCAAGTCATGAAACATCTCGCCTCATTGAATCTCGATTTATTTTCTAAGTCCAACAAAACTTGCATATCCTCGACGCTCGAGAAGTTTGAGCAAAATTTCTCAATAGTGCAAACGTTTTGAAATCCCATTACACCAGCTTCCTTCTTTTCCCTAATTAGATATCCATCCTCACTATACTCATCATAGATCGGAGGTATTTTTCAATCCACTTCGTATCCTTGAAGAGAAAAACTAGAAGAACAAAATATATCTTCGAACTTCGTACCGTTGATCATTTTTCCATATTCAACAGTCAAATCAGCAAGTTGATTATTATTGTGGTTAGTCCCCGGTCTTCCATCCAAGCACAACATATTACCTTGCACCTAGGAATCTCAGCAGGATCTACCGCTCTGATGCCACTTTGATGCCGGAAAAATGAAACGGAAAGAAAAGTATAGAAAAGCGGATATAATGCTCACCACTCCAAGGAATCCACCTAGGAAATACAGGGTATAAACAACTCACCACTCAACGGAATCCACCGAAGAGATACAGGGTTGTGTGTTCACCACTAAACGGAATCCACCGAATAGATATAGAACAATAAAAGATGGCACAAAGCTCAACTTTATATTTTAATCAACTCAAAATTCAACTCCCTCTATTACATTGATATGCTTAGCCTATTTATAGATACTTGGAACATTCCTCCAAGCTTAAAAATCATCAAAATACATAAGGGATGAACCTAATAATCAATTATGGTTGATAAGATAAACATAGAAATACTAAAAGACAAGAAAACCAATAGACATAACAAAATTCGGATGAACCAGTCCCACACGCGCAGCACTTGATAAAAATTGCATAACTTATTTTAGAAAATTCCAAATGATGATCCGAAAAGTGTTCTGGAAACTAGATCCATAGAGCTTTCCGAAGATATATTGCTTGTAATTATTGGACGAGTGAACTGTGAGATACACTCCATAGAATTGGACTGACTTTATTAATATTGCCAAATGCCGGCCACTTGGTTCCCGCATCATAAATGGAAGTAGAATCTAAAAAGTAGAAGAAAGAATCCATGCAAAGAAAAAGTTGATGAATGAAAACAATGTTGTTCTGATCAAAATAATCCCTAAAGCGAGCAAATTTTTTGGTATAAAATTGATTCGTTGAGCCTTTTTTTTCTTTTTTTGGAAATGAAAAGTTTGATTGGCGGATGATGCAACGTCAATGATATGCTCAATAAGTTTTCTCTCCCATGCTGATGGGAATTCCCTATTTATAGGCCAACATGCCAAGTTATTACATGCACCAGTTCTTTAGTTTGTTGTAGTCTAAATAATTATGGCTCAAGTTCATAAGTTGGTTCGCCAAACAAAGATAAGGTCTGATGGCAATGTGTTTCATGAACTCATCGGGTTCAAGCCAAACCAACTATCCAACATAAGCCCTGGTTGTGTACAAGGTTGTCATCTGCAACAAGGTCAATGGGGAACTGTTGGTTCTACCGTTGTGTGGAACTATACTCTCGGTAAGTAAATCTGATTATTTTCTTAATCGGATCAATATATATGTGTGTGTGTGTGTATGTTATCGCGTGTTTTATAACTGTGTTCTCGTGATGATATTTTCTAAATTTTAGCACATAAAATATACTTTTGTATAGGTTAATTTCAAGTTATATATGGAAATAGTGCATCAAATGTGCAGCAAATAGTGCAGCAAATGCTTTTATATATTGAGAATAACTCTCAATATCCTAACAAAAAAATATGATAAAGATGTCATATGTGAACCTTTACTATGGCTATGACCCCTGAAATAATGCAAAATAATTAAATTTACGTGTTATTCTACTACGTTACAAATATTTGATGATATTAACCTGAGAATTTATTTTTGATTGTAGAGGGGAAAAAGAGGTATGGTAAGGATATGATCAAAGCAATTGATGACGAGAAAAAGTTGGTGACATACAAAGTAATGGAAGGAGATTTAGTGAAGGAGTACAAGAGCTTTGAGGTGAGTCTTGGTGTTGATACAAATGGTAAAGAGAATGTGGTTACTTGGACACTCGAGTACGAGAAGCTGAATGAAGATGATCCTGAGCCGAATTCGTTCATGGAGCTACTTCTAGGTATCTCCAAGGATATTGATCGTGGGCATCACGCCAATTAGAGGCGGATGGATTACTTGCATACAAAGATATTCTGATGAATGTTTCTTTATATATATGGTGTGTGTTATGAATAATATGGAGATACTAAGAAAGAGCTCCATTTATTTGAAGTTTGTATCAACTTAATGCATCCTAGAATGGCTGCAGATGTGTACTGCTATGTTTCTATTTAATAAATTTTCTAGTTTTTAAAGACGGATTATGAGGGATTAGATAGATCTTGCAATCATTTGAATATTTGATGAAGATGCTAGAATCAATCACATATTTTCCATTTATTTATACGTATCAATTCTTTATATAGATTAGGTACGTCAACCTTCATTCTTTTGTATATATTTACTGCATTGTAACCAAGCAGCCATTCAAGAAATAAAATCACACGTTGTGTTTTATGGTATCAGAGCCTGTGAAAAGGATGTAGGCTCATCTGTAGTAGAGATGGCCGCTAAGAAAGCACGATGAGAGGTAGAAAATTTGGAATAGGAAATAGTGTTAGAAAGAGGATGTACCGTCGAGTTGGCCGAAGGTGTGGGTGAGTGCGCATCAGAAGAGGACAGCTGCAAGGAAGGTGGCAAAGCATATTGGTATCCTGCAAGGTGCTTAGAAACATGTCGAATGCGAGTACTAGGAACACGATGCGCAGGCTGATCTTGATTTGAGTTCTCACAAATGGCTTCCTGGCAGACCTGTGATTGTGATGCTGGTGTCTCAAGCCCAAATGACATATCAACTGGCTGATCATTGTGGGTTGGTTTCTTTTCCTCAATTTCCTCTCCAACGATGCCAATTGTTGGATTGATCTGATCATGACTCAATATTACTTGGTCAGCCTGCCTTTGTGGTAAATCAAATGAAGATGAGCTATGTTTTTCAAGGTCATCCTTCATCCTGTTTGCATTTTCTGCGTAGGGAATAATATCTTCGAAAAATTTTACATCCCGTGAAACAATAATTTTTCGATTTTCAATATCATACACCCGATAACCCTTTTTACCATGTGGGTAACCAACAAAAACTCCCGGATTTCCTCGTGACGCAAACTTGTCCCTAGACTTCGAATTAACATGAGTATAACAAAGACACCCAAAACATCTTAAATGGTCATAAGTGGGTGGTACACCAAATAAGGCTTCATAAGGTGTTTTGTTTTCAAGCACAGACAATGGCATTCTATTAATTAAATATGTCGCAGTTAAAACACACTCTCCCCAAAATTTAATGGGCAATTTTGCTTGAAAATGTAACGCCCTAGCCACCTCTAAAAGGTGACGATGTTTGCGCTCAACTACATCATTTTGTTGTGGTGTGTCGGTGCAACTCGTGTGTCTATCTATGCCATGTTCCAAGTAATAAGCTACCAAGTCTGAATGATTAAATTCCAGCCCATTGTCGGTCCGAAAAATTTTAATTCGAGAATTGAACTGTGTCTCCACCCATTTAAAAAATAAGAACAAATATTTTCTCGTTTTCGATTTATGCTTCATAAGAAATACCCAAGTGACACGACTATGATCATCCACGATAGTGAGAAAATAGTGAGCTCCCGAATGCGATGAAGTATGATAAGGACCCCAAATATCACAATGGACTAAATCAAAAGCATAATCGGATTTATTCAAATGAACCGGAAAAGGCAGTCTTGTTTGTTTTGCCCTACAACATACATCACAAAAATGACTCGAATGTATTGAAATAAAAGACAAACTTGGAACTAAGTGAATATGATTCAAAGGTAAATGCCCCAGGCGACGATGCCACACTTTCGTCTCGCTTCGCTGCTTTGCCAAAAGCACCTTCCCCGTTTCAGTTGGTTCCAAATAGTAAAGGCCATTGCGCACTCTACCCACTCCAATCAGCTTCCTCGAGGGTGAGTCCTGTATAACACAAAAATTCGATCCAAATGTCAGAGTACAATTAAGATCTCGAGTTAACTTGCTGACTGAAAGTAAATTAAAACAAAAATCAGGAACACCCAAAACTTTATCAAGAATTAAGTTTTCCCCGAGGTGTACTCGTCCCAAGGCACGGACAGAGACATTTTCTCCATTCGGAATTTGTACCGGTGCTATGCTTGGATTAAGATGAAGATCATTCATGTGATCAAGTTGGCATGCAATGTGATCCGATGCTCCGGTATCTATTATCCAACTATCTCCCTTACCAGAGTGATTGTGTGTGATGGCGTTTGCTGATGGTCCACTCGATGTCGCTGGTCTCGCTGACTGTCGACCCAATAACTCAAGCAACTGATGGATCTGATCACTTGAGAGGTTAGACAATGCCATCTTCGAGCCTCCAACTGTAGCGTGGT
The DNA here is from genome assembly GCA_022495995.1 of Adenophora triphylla var. japonica. Lineage (NCBI taxonomy): Eukaryota > Viridiplantae > Streptophyta > Magnoliopsida > Asterales > Campanulaceae > Adenophora > Adenophora triphylla. The sequence continues at coordinate 462,104 of JAFEMH010001417.1, read as the reverse complement.
ATACTTCTGCTACTGCTGCAAAAGGGGTCGCTGCTCCCTGAGCCCTGCTGCAAAAGGGGTCGCTGCTCCCTGAGCCCGCTGATGTTCTGCACTTTGCTGCTTGGGTTTTCTCCATCCTGGTGGGTATCCAATTAATTCAAAGCATTTATCTCTAGAGTGACTTCGCCGATTACAATGGGTGCAGTGCAGATGACTACCTTCCCTTCGTTCTCCACTTTGTTTCCCACGCCATTCAGTGTTCTGGTCTCGTTTAGGAGTTGTTCTGGCCATCAAAGTTGTTGCCTCAACCATTGGCACGCGTCCCTCTGCGACACTTCTTTGCTTTTCATCTTGTGCTACCATGGCGTACGCCTTTCCAATTCCAGGTAGTGGCTCAATGCTAAGAATCTGCGAGCGCACTGTCTTGTGTGAATCATCCAGCCCCATTAGGAAATCAAACACCTTTTCTTCCTCGTGCAATTCTTGTAATTTCTTTCCCGCTCCGCAACTGCAAACGGGTAATGGTTTCAAGTTTTGTAACTCGCTCCATATACCCTTTAGTTTTCCATAATACGTAGATATCGATGTCCTTTCTTGCTGCAAAAGCGCTATTGATCGCTTCAACTCATACACTCTAACAGCGATTCCTTGAGTGAATCGTTCCTCAAAATCGGCCCAGATTTCTCGAGCCATGCCCATGTGTGTCATCCCAGCCTGCAACTCCTTGCTGAGTGCATTCATCACCCATGACTTCACTAATGCATTGCATTGAATCCACGCCTGGTGGTTTGGTGATTTAACTTCTGGCTTCTCAATTGAACCATCGATAAATCCGGCCTTATTCTTCGACTCGAGAGCATTAAGAAAGTTGCTTCTCCAAGTGAAGTAGTTACCACCAGATTCATTCAATGATTGGGTAACAAAAATCAACCCTGGATGATCCGAAGGGTGTAGGTAGTAAGGGGATTTGGTGTCGATTACAGCGTTTGAGATCAACGCCTCACCAGTTTGATCATCTCCTGTTGCCGCCATTGATCAAATGAGAGAAGTGGGTAAAGTGTTTTGGTTAGGAAATTTAATGCTCTGGAACTTTATCGCTCTGATACCATAAAACACGTGTGATTTTATTTCTTGAATGGCTGCTTGGTTACAATGCAGTAAATATATACAAAAATGGAGGTTGACCTACTTAATCTATATAAAGAATTGATACGTATAAATAAATGGAAAATATGTGATTGATCCTAGCATCTTCATCAAATATTAAAATGATTGCAAGATCTGTCTAATCCCTCATAATCTGTCTTTAGTTTTAATCTCTCTCTCTTATACTACTATACTTTCTCGGTCCCAAAATGTCAAAATTTCATTTAAAAGATGTTCTGAAAACATTCACTTTTCAGATAATAAATGACAAATATACATAAATAAATATTCTTGTTATCTACTTTCTAAATACTTAGTTTTGCAAGTATAAATTGATTAGAGAAAAAAAATTGGCAAAAAAATTAAACATTTGGAGACAGTTTTTTCACAAAAAGGACATAGGAAAAAATCTTTAAAATAGACATTCATTTAGGGACGGGGGAGTATATACATACACAAACACGGGCTGATCAACATCCACACATGAAGAAACATATGTAGGCTCTCATCATACGAGTCGAGTTATATTAATTCATGATTCAAATGGAAAGTTCGTTTGTAACACCACAACTAATTGGTCAAATTTTGTATGCATATAACTATATTTGTAAGTGCAGGTAAGTATATAATTTAAATTTGATTATTTTAAAATTAAAGTCATTATTGTTAAATGTTATAATGGCAGAGGTGCATCGTTCAAGTAATCAATATCGTAGTTTACCCACGAAATATTTTATGGGTAATATTGAAAATTACCTACGGAATATTCTGTGGGTAAACTGCGATATTACCCACGGAATATTTCGTGGGTAACCTCTGGCGGCCGATTATAATTTTTCGTGGGTATTTTTCTTTATTTTCTGACGGATATTTTTACTTTTTTACGGATATTCCGTGGGTATTATCTACGGAATTTTCCATGGGTATTACTCACAAAAATTTACCCATGGACGCCCTACGAACAATTTTTGTGGATAAACCACGAAATTTCATGATCACCCACGAAATTTTCCGTAGGTAAATAAACAGTTTCTAGTATTTCATAGTCTAAATTCATTAGTTTTTCATGTTCTTTCCAAGGAGATAGTTACTTTGTATCATAACTTTTTGTATCAGTATCATAATTGTCTTTTAGTAAATGTAGCAATTTGAAAGATGTTGAAAATGATCAATCTTTCATAAGCAATATCTAATTCATATGAAATCAGATTTTGTTGATTATTAGGTATAACTTGACTAGTTCTTTCCATCTTTAATATTTTGTTCAGATCGTTCAGAATCTGTATAGTTATTTTTGTGTTTATAAGATATGTTATACATTGTTTATCTTGAAGCATATTTAAAATGGATACTAACTCTTTAACCTTGTTCTCTTTCTTTCTTTCTTTCTTTTTTCCACTACTCACACACACACACACAGATGCACGCACAAAAGCGCCTAGGAGATAAATTCTAAGGAGAGAAAGTCTTTCCTCTAACTTCTGGGGGGATCGAACCCATGACCACCTGGTTGGAAACCATGAGCTCAAGCCAGCAGACCAAATCCCCATGTGCCTTGTTCTCTTTCTATATAGACTGAGCAGAGATTTTTACCTTGTTTTGGAGTAGCTTGAGATTAAGGTAAGGGGTTCTAGTCAACCTATAAACCTTTCTTGTCATTGTTATCTAAACAAATTTGTTTTATTGCTCGTATTGTTCATTGTTACTCTGACATATACACTTTGAGTTTATTGAATCTTGAACACTTGAAATCCTCAACTAATAGAGGATCCAACACCGGTTGTTGTCTCGCAGCTCCAAGATCAAATTATCATCTGCATGCGATACTTTGGTGTTTGAGCCAACCTTGAACCTTGACTTGACATTAGGCATTTGGCCGACTCAAATGTGTTATAGAATTGACTTTGGAATTCTTTGTTATCGTTTCTTTTCACTCACCGGGATGAGTCTTGAAATACATTAAGTGATTTGTACCAATCGAATATCATTATCGCTTTGTTAAATTGAATTGGGTTTTCATACACTATTCTAGCCTCATTGTTGGCAGGTTCCTTTACTGGTCAATTTGCGCTCACCCCTTTGTTTTCTTTTCCCCTTCCCAGGTGGAGCTTAGAAGAGAGCTCGTGATGGTTTGGAGCTAGAGATATATATGATCTATAGTTGGGTCGTGTCTCCCTTTTAAAGCTTGTAATCAGCTTATTTGTATAGTTAAACTCTTGTAAAGTTGTAGCGTTTGTAAAATAGTTTGTGATTGCAATATGTTTGGGTCAATCAATTGGGGGTTAGAAACTCTTATTTACTCGCATGGAGTGTTGTAAATTATGGTTTGGTTATTTTAAATGAGGAAAAAAGTTTAGTTGGGGTTTTTTTATTGATTCATTATTATTTCGTTTATCACTCCCCAAGTATCGTGAGATCGTGGGATTTGGGGCGGCACGTTGTTCGAAACGAATTGAACTCTATAACCACAGTTTGTTGGCTCTATGAAAAAAGTTTGTGCAAACGGAATAGTTTAGCTGTCAATATTCCCCGTGTCGGATCCCTTTTACATTTCATTGGACTATCATACCATGTCATTTAAAAGCTTACTTTATAAAGATTTTTCATGATAAGTATTAAATTAAATATCTTCCCTCTTGATACTAATAAAAAAGAAAATGACAACCCACATTTTTGTATGGTATAAACCTAATTTAGGTAACATATTGATGTCTTCTTTGGTTACATATCCTATAAATTCCTTCACACTCCCGAAATAGTAAAACACACATTTCAATAATACTATAACTCTATTAGGACGTAGATATATCAAGAGCAATGGAAGCTGGAGAGGGATCGGCCAACATGAATCCAATGAATCTTGAACCGGAAGGTAGTCCATTAAGTAACTTAATTTCACTTCCATCATACATATGTGTCTGTCTCTGTGTGTGTTAATATATAGGATGTTTTAGTGTTATTTAAACATGAATTATTTCTATAAAAATGCACTTGCATTGTAACATTTATTTCATTTCGTTGAAAGTTTTTCGAACGCTAACAAGAAAGTAATTACTACCTATGTCCCTCTATATGGTGTCTAAATTCGAGAATTTTTTGTCCCAAAATAAATCTCTTTTTTGTAAGAAACTTTGTCACTAAACGTTGTAACATTTCTTTTTTCTTTTTACTTGATTGATGCATTTCATATAGATTCATCAGAATGTGCAAAAAACATAGTATTTGAAGTTAGTTTTAAGCAATTTTAAGATAAATTTAATGATTTTTATTTTACCCTCATCTTTTAGTGATGAACAACAACGGAAAGTTGCCAGCACAAGAGGATCAATCACAAGTCCCCAAGAAGGCAGACTTTCACATGCCATCAAGAAAAATAAAAAAGATCATGAAGCGGATTCTCCCGCATCATGCAATAATTCAAGAAGACACAATGGAGATGATGCAAGAAAAAGTTACGGAGTTTATCCACCATGTAACAATTGCAGCCAATAAACAAAGTCAAGATGCACGGCGCAAGTCTATTAGAGCCAATGACATCATATCTGGTATGGAGAACTTAGGTTTAAAGGATTACATTGATCCTCTAACTGCATACATTGATAATTACCGCAAACAGAAGATTAACGCGCACAATGGGCCAACTAATCTTACATTAAACATTCAAGATAATGCGGAATGAAGTGTAATAGGGTTTATTAATTTGTACTCTTTTTTAGGCATCTTAACTACGATGTCTTGTTCTTCTTACAACTTTTAGACAAGTAGTAATAAAAGAACTATTTCTAAACATCTTTTTAGACATTGTCAAAGCGCACTATTTATATATGTTACATTGTAATTTGATATATACATATATATATATATATATATATATATTCCATTTATTGTCTTACAAAAGTAAGTTCCTTACAAGAATCACCGGGTTTCCTTTTTTCCCACAGAGAGAGAGATTAAAAAAACAGAATTTTTTTTAGCTATTTTTGAAGCTAAAACACACGACACAAAAAAAAATTGAATCGCGTTTGTGTATTCTAAGTTTCCATAAGACTAGTTGCAATTGCAGACATCAATGGAACATAGAAGAGTTAGAGTGTCTCTTGGGAATAGGCACAAATCAATGGAACATATATATATAAATACATATCTATAGTATAAATCGCACCTTGTCTTTGCTACAGTACTATGAACAGTATCGATTGCCAAATTTCCCATTTTGCCCTCACTAAGTTGTTCCTTTCCCATTTTGCCCTTATATAAAAAAAAAAAAACACGAGCTTTTACTAGTATATATATTTGAAGGGAAAAAGAAGGAAATGAATGTTGATCTTCATCCTACTCAAAAGTAAATTTATATTAAATTAATGCATACTTTTGTTCCTTCTTCTACTCAAAAGTAAATTTATATTAAATTAATGCATACTTTTGTTCCTTCTTCACCAAGTCAACCATAGTTAGGTTTCCCTGCCCTCTAAAAGCCTCTTTTTTTGTGCTGAGCCTTAACTTTTTACTATTTTTATACATACACCTTATACATAGTATAATACACACAAATATACTATTCATATATTTATACCAAATAAATACAGTGGGACCCCCAAAATAGTACATACATAATTACTCCTCCTATATAACCCTCCTCTTAAATAAGAATGTAAGTCATGCTCTCTCTCTCTCTCTCTCTACAATACTCTCTATACAATAATCTCACAAACACATACTAATTCTTACACTCAAGGGTTATTTTGCAGTTATTAGCCAAGGTTTGATTCTGTTTTAGCAACCTTTGTCACCCATATACGGACGGGCCAATTTTCATGACGTAATCGGTGGCAAATCTCAGTTTGCAGTTTGCTAGATCCCTAACCAAATCGGCCTTATGAAATTAACTCGGAAGAAATTATTAGCACATAATCAGTCACTCACCATGATTGGAATCAGCACATGTGTTAACTGTGATACTATGTATATATGGTAGGATTCAATTGCTTATGAATCACTATGATTAAGCTGTGTAATTAGCTACAAATCCCTTTGATCACTCCTTGTATTGTAATATAAATTGACATGTAATAGAATGAAAAGACACAAGCTTCACATACTCTCATCGTCTCATTCTATTCATGTTGTTATATGGTATCAGAGCTAAAAGCTTAAACGTGCAATTCTTTTCGATCCTCCAAATGACCACCGTCAGCGATAACTTCATAATCCAAATCAATGCACCTACTCATTTACCCATAAAGCTAACACAAACAAACTTTGGCATAGATAGCTTTTCTTGACTCTCAATGGCTATAACCTTCAAGGTTACATTGACGGAACGATAACCAAACCTCAAGAATTTGATACTGAGAAGACAAAGCCTAATCCAGCCTTCTCGACATGGTATAGACAAGACCAGATCATAGTCAGTGCCATGCTTGGCAGTTGCTCTAACACAATTCAGCCGCAAATCTCCTCTGTTTCTACCTCGGGTGAAGCATGGAAATGACTCAATACTGTTTTTGCCAACAAATCTCGCACCCGTATCATATCTCTCAAAGGTCGGTTGATCAAAAACCCAAGGGAACACAAAGCATGCTTGATTATTTGCAAGACATGAGACAAATCAGTGATGATTTAGCACTTGCAAACTGCCCCGTTGATGAAGACGATCTTGTCCTCCACACACTTTCTGACCTTGGGGATGAATACAAGGAAATCGTTGCAGCCATGCAAGCAAGGGACACTGCAATCAGCTTTGACGAACTTCATGACAAGTTAGTTGACTTCGACTCTCATCTTCGCACGACCATCAAAGATGAAACTATTACTATGCCGACTGCAAATTACTCTCAAAGGAGTAACAAGGCATTTCAAAATCATCGTAGTAACTCATTTTCACAGTCTACTGAACCCCAAGGCAATTCCAATTTCCGACAATCATGGAACGGTGATGGACAGAATCGCCAATAACAAGGTCGCAGTTCAGCCCATAATTTCTGGCAGCCAAACAACCATGCTTCCCGCTCCAAATACAACAAGAATGCTTATTGTAATTTTTGTGATCGTAGTGGCCACAATGCAAAAGAGTGTCGCAGATTGGCACTGTTCCTAAAAGATAATGAGGTTTAACCCCAAGCAAACTACACAACAACTCAATCTGGACAGTCCCCTTCTTGGATTTTTGACACAGGTGCTTCTCACTATGTCACAGCTACACCAAACAATCTGCAGTCCTTCTCGGATTATGGCGGTCCAGAAGAAATTATATTGGGTGATGGTAAAGGTCTTTCTATAACTCACACTGGTCACACAACTATACCTTCTTCAAATCGTTTATTTTCTCTCAATGATGTCCTTTGTGTTCCTTCATTACAAAAGAATTTAACCTCAATTGCAAAATTTTGCAAAACTAACAATGACTCTTTGGAATTCTTTCCGTTTCATTTCTTGGTGAAGGATCTGCAAATAGGAGCGCCGCTACTACGAGGGGAAAATCAGAATGATCTCTATTGCCTGTCACCTTCAAGTTCAATCTCAATATATGTTACAGTTGCGAACTCATTCCAAACATGGCACTCTCGCTTGGGTCACCCCTCATCTTGTATCTTAAAGCATGCCTTATATTCCTTAAAATTATGTTCAAGCAATAAATTTGAATTTTTCACTTGTAATTCATGTAACTGCAATAAGAGTCATAAACTTCCTTTTACGGAGAATTCTCATGTTAGTACAAAATAGGGATGACCAAAACCGGTTTCGGGCCCGGGCCCGGTTCCGGTTCGGAAACGCCGGTTCCGTTTCGGAACCGCCGGTTCCGGTTCGGAAAATGTATGACCCTTAATCGGCCCGGATTGCTCACAGTTCCGGTTAATCCGGTTCCGGTTTTCTCCCCGGTTCGTTCGATTCTGGGCTTTTTCCGGTCCGGTTCTATTGAAAAACAATGAATTTTCGTCCGGTTCCGGGCTTTTTCCGGTCCGGTTCACCAATTTGGTGACCCTTAACCGGCCCGGCTCTAAACCGGTTACGGTTACCCCGATTCCGGTTTTCGTGACGGTTCATGGCGATTTCGGGCTTTTCCGATTCGGTTCCGGTCCGATTTTTCGATTTCGGTCCGGTTCCGGTCCGGTTTGGCCATCCCTAGTACAAAACCCTTGCAATTGCTTTACACAGATGTTTGGGGTCCAACTGATATCTCAATTGATAAGTTTCGATAATATTTATTGATCATTTCTCTAGGTATATATGGTTGTATCCCATTCAAAAGAAGTCAGACGTCTCCACTATTTTTGAACAGTTCAAATTGCTGGTGGAAAAATTCTTTCAGCTTCCTATTCTTTCCGTATACTCTGACAATGGGGGCGAATATGAGGCCTTGCATAAAATTCTAAACTCTCATGGCATTTCCCATTTAACCACACCCCCGTACACGCCGGAACATAACGGCATTTCTGAACGCAAACACCGTCACCTCATTGAAACAGCCCTTACTCTACTTCAACAAGCCCGCCTTCCACTTGTTTTTTGGTCCCATGTCGTACAAACTGCGGCATTTCTTATCAATCGTCTTCCATCACCTACTCTTCATAATAAGTCTCCTCTAGAAACCCTCTTCAATCGAAAACCTAACTACACCAGATTAAAAATCTTTGGGTGCTTATGTTATCCATGGATTCGCCCATACACATCTTCTAAACTTAATCCTCGCTTTGTGTCTTGTATTTTTCTTGGATATTCAACTTCTCAATCAGCATACAAATGTTATGATCCGATCTCCAAAAGACTTTATGTTTCGCGACATGTAAAATTTATTGAAAATGAATTTTCAAAGTCACAGGTACATGGAGCTCGTTCTGATTATCAGTCGTGGCATGAGGCGGCTCGGCAACCTTCTCAAGCTTCTCAATCAACCACCTTACTAACACCCTCTACTTTTCCATCCCCTCCCCTACAGTCCATCCCTACAGACATACCCCAACAAAACCCTCCACTAGTGTCCACTCAAATTGATCCATCCCCCTTAAAAGGTACGCAAGATTGTACTTCAGAAAGTTCAGCTTCAAATCATACCCCTAGCTCATCATCATCCCAATCCTCCATGTCTTCTCCTCCTCTCTCGCCTCAACCACCTCCACCTCCATCTCCTAGTCCAGTTCGAAATTGCCACCCTAACACAAACTACTACAATCCCATGATGCTTAATCTCACAACACTACCAGAAAAAGGTCGTTTAGCGACGGAAATTTCCGTCGCTAAAATTAAATTTCCGTCGCTAAAAATAATCACCGGCGGAAAAATTCCGTCGGTGGTCCGCCGCTACCAGCCCGTCGGAGTGCTCCGACGGGTCAATTTCTGCCGATATTTTTTGATTTTACCGACGGAATTTAATTTCGCCGGTGAATTAATGGTTCCAGGGACGGAAATTTCCGCCGTTAAATCAATTTAATTTAATTAAATTTTCATTTCAGTTGCGGAAATTTCCGTCGCTGTAATAAAAATTAATTAAATTAAATTAATTTCAGCGGCGGAAATTTCCGTCGCTGTAATAAAAATTAAATTAAAATAAATTAATTTCAGCGGCGGAAATTTCCGTCGCTGAAATTAATTTATTTTAATTTAATTTTTATTACAGCGACGGAAATTTTCGCCGCTGAAATCAAAAATTAAATAAAAATAAAATGAGATAGCGGCGGAAATTTCCGCCGCTGAAATTAATTTATTTTAATTAATTTTTATTCCAGCAACGGAAATTTTCGCCGCTATAATCAAAAATTAAATTAAAATTAATTGATATAGCGGCGGAAATTTCCGTCGCTGTAAAAAAATTAATTGAAATAAATTAATTCAGCGACGGAAATTTCCGTCGCTGATTCTGAAATAAATTAAAAAAAATAATTTAAAATATCAATAAACCAAAATTTTTTGTACCTGATATAACATTTCAATTTATAAAACTAAAACTATAAAAACTAAAAATCAAATATCAGCGTACCAAATAAAAACTAAATATCACCGTACCAAATCGGGAGGGGGAGAGGGGGGGAGAGGGGGGAGAGGCTCCCGCGGGTACCAAATGTCTCAAATGTTTACAAACAAGTATAAATTAATACAAAAATGTCTAAAGTAGTCCGTAATCAACTCGGGGGAGGCCGAAAATTACCCTGGGGGTCCTGGACGATATGAGCCATCAACAGCGCCAATTGTCTTTGAGTCTCTGCATGACGCCGATCATTCTCCTCCTGCATCTGCGTCTGAACCGTCAAAGCATCCGCAAGCTTTGCCCGCTCGCGTCTCTCCTCCTCCAACGCAGCCTCCAGAGTGTCGACCCTCGGATCATTAAACGGGGGCTGGGCAACATTTCGCCGACGGCCGGTCGACGTCGACGGGCATTGCCGCCCGTAATCCCCCATCCCTAACACTCGGGCTCCTCTCTTTGGATGTCCCTCAGAGATGACCGAGTGCCAAACATCAGGCACGAAGGGGACGGGCTTGCCGGGAGGCGTTCCTTCGGGAAGAACGGCGGCTTGATTTGCAGTCTGTCAAAATAAAACAAACAATTATAATCATATACACAATGTAAGGGGCATAAATAAATTTACATATTCAAAATCAATTCATTTAATGATAGTTTACTTACAAAGGCATTAGCAGAGCGATCGTCAACCCATTGCGGAGGTTGATCGGGCGCTGTAGGATTCCGAAGATGGGTGCTAGCGTAAACATCCACAAAACTGATATTCTGGCCATGCTCCCTTTCCTATAAATAAAATAAGCGAGATTATTACTTTGAAATTGTATAAATGCAACATTTAAACTGATTTAAAAGCATGCATACACTACATTTACACTAAAACCATGGATTTCATAGCATCAACATGGCTCCCAGCTAACATACGTACATAAACCTATTTAAAAGCATGCATACACTACTACATTTAAACTAACATACATACCATGCGGTCGTGATGCTCGGCGACCGTGAGCGTCCCCATGGTATGCATCGCCGCCGACCCCGAGGAGCCTGCTCTATTGGCCTTAGCCTGTTCGGATATAGCCTTCGCCGCATCCGACCCCCAATATTCGCAAAATTGACGAAACACCTCCTCGGTCATCCAAGTAGGTGTCGAGGGCTGTTGTCCCGCCGCGAGCCGATTAGTATAATAATTTCTCTTTGTGTAACCTATAAAAAATATGAATATCTCGTAAACATATAATGATGACATTATAAAATTAAAAGAGTATAATCATTGTTAATTAAACTAATTAAGGATAGATAAATATGTTACCAATAAAATCCCTAAATAGCTTGTGAGCCTGTATATCGAAAACATATCTAGCCGTCGCCTCGTCGATTTCCGGCGCCCAATAATATTTATCCTACAACATATAATGATAACATTACAAAACTAAAAGAGTATAATCATTATTAATTATAACATTTTAATAACAAACTAACATTTAAGTTTTAAATAAAAACCATTAACACATTACCTTAAACTCCTCCCACGCATCCTCCTTCTGCCTCGGTGGCAATGATTTCCAGTTGGGCCAATACTCGGTCATTTTCCGAGACCGCCAATATTGCCCGATCTTAGTCCCTGTGGTAGGGTATCCCCCTACAAACCTGCCAAGTATATTTATACAATAACATTTTAACTTAAATAATGAATTATATATAAAACAAAAAGAAACCAATTTATATCAAATTAATGAAGAGTTACTTACTGGTCATAATGTGCCGATATCCGGACAAATATCCACCCCTCAGAATCGACAGTAGTCTGAGTATCGGCCCCAGAGGTGGAGCTAGTACTACTGCATGAAGGGTCGACATCATCACTACCGGATCGGGACGGTTGCGTCCCAGTAATAGATGTGTAGATGGGCTTAGTCTTCTTACCCTTACCCTTTCTACTAGAACTCATATCTGTATTACAGTAAAAATATTAAAATATACAACTTTAACAATAGGAAACAATATATTCACAATACATCTAAAACTTTAAAGTTCTAATAATCTAAAGCATTCACAATATATATAAAACTTTAAACTATTAATAATATAAAGCATTCACAATACATATAAAACTTTAAAGTTCTAATAATCTAAAACATTCACAATATATATAAAACGACGGATATTAATAATAATCTAAAGCATTCACAATACATATAAAACTTTAAAGTTCTAATAATCTAAAGCATTCACAATACATATAAAACTTTAAACTATTAATAATCTAAAGCATTCACAATACATATAAAACTTTAAAGTTCTAATAATCTAAAGCATTCACAATACATATAAAACTTTAAACTATTAATAATCTAAAGCATTCACAATACATATAAAACTTTAAAGTTCTAATAATCTAAAGCATTCACAATACATATAAAACATTAAACTATTATTAATCTTCGTCCCCATCATCATCACTGGACTCTGAATTACTACAAAACTCGAGTTCTTCATCTTCGTCTTCGGACTCTGATGAATCAAAATCTGGTTCCTCTTCCTCTTCCTCTTCCTCTGATTCATCAATATCAATGTGCGCGAGATGACCTGAACGAGGCGGAGGAGTTGGCAAATTCACTGGTAAGATATCCTCCTCGGGTTCATCAACATTTTGAGGAATATGAGTGACATCATCTAATGGATGATTAGCTGATGAAACGTTAGGTGGCACTGGCATTTCATCCTCTTGATAGGGTGTTTCTAATGACGACTCTGTAGTTGTCGACGAGGGTAGGTTGTCAATCATGCTCCTAGCCTTGGTCATCCGGATGACCCACCATCCGTCGGGTCGCGGACGAGGGTAGGGAGTCTTGTATACCTGTTGTGATTGAGATGCTAAGATGAAGACGTCGTCGCCATTATGTGTGGACGAGTCCTTTACATCGACGAGGTCAAATATGGCGTGCTTTTTAACACCTCGCACAGCATCTCGCCAATCACAATTGAACAAGACAACACTGTTTCTACCCAAATACTCCACCTCGACTACTTCTTTCAGGACGCCATAATAATTAAGGTTTCCTTTAAGCTTCACACCGCTATTCCACGTCAATTTAGAGCCCCCGTAAGCTTTGGTATGAAACACATAGCCATTCACGAAATAACCGTTGTATAAATTAACGTTCAAGTACGGAGATGATGCTAAATGTCTTAACCTCGCAGCTTTGGCATCACCCGGATGTTCAGCTATCTATAAGACAATATTGTAACCAATTTAATACAATTTTAAGATTGAATGTTTAAAGAAGTGTATAGAATAAATTTGAATGAAACGAAATATTTACATATTTCCTTAGCCAGTTTGGAAATTCTCTTTCTGTCCTAGTTGCGATGAGTTCTGGAGATAAATCCTGAGCTAAATCTTCAAACATTCTGCAATAGGGTTAAACAAGGCATTTCATATGTAGGTAATTAAACATGCATAATTTAATCGACGAGGCGTAAACATAACATCAATGACTTACTTGATATATTCCCCAACCTCGTCGCAGTTAAGAAGAACATACGTTTCGATCGCGGCAAACTCTTTAGCGGTTAACGTACGCCTACCAACCCGTTTGCCGAGGAACCGACCAGGGGATGAAAATACAGAGATGTTTTCCTTAGACGGACAACCACCATCGTAATTGCGGCCAACCCTAGTCAATCTCGTATCAACATCAGGAGGAAAATATGTTCCGACAAAGGCAACAATCTCATCTATAATAACAGCCTCTGAAATTGAGGCCTCGACCATGGCCCTATTGCTCATCTTCCTTTTCAATTGGCCTAGATACCTAAAAGTCATTCGTATATTAAAACATAAATAATTTTAAAGAAGGTATATTGTTAACGCTCAAATTATTTAGAAATAGAATAAATTCAATTACCTCTCAAATGGATACATCCATCTGTATTGAACTGGACCACCGACTCTAGCTTCGTATGCCAAGTGGATCGGTAAATGCTCCATAGAATCAAAGAATGAAGGAGGAAATATCTTCTCAAGTTTGCACAAAGTCACTACGATGCTCTCCTCAAGCTTTTTCATGTGATCAACACGCAGTGTGGTCGATGTTAACGCTCGGAAAAACTCACTTAACTCCGTTAACGCCACCCCGAGATATTGTCGGGCAAGAGACCCTGAGAGCAATCGGAAGTAGCCTATCCCGGCAAAACGTGGCAATCGTGACTCTTCAGCCACTGCACTTTCCCTCCTCTACATTGACACGGTTACCAATGTTAGACGCGTAACCATCTGGAAGCCTTAAATCCTTGAGCCATTTCGGGAGGAGGAGCTTCTTTTCCTTTGTAAGCACGTATTGAGCCATGGTATAACTGGTTTACCATTGACGTATACCAAGTCTAAGGCCGGCCGCTTACTGATTTCCGTAAGGTCCAAGCGAGCTTTTTCGTTGTCTTTAGTTGTTCTCTTGAAATCCATCAACGTGTTAAAAACATTATCGAATACATTCTTCTCAATGTGCATCACGTCAAGGTTATGTCGAATGAGATTTGTTTTCCAAGTATGGCAGCTCCCAAAATATACTCCTCTTGATCCGAGTTATGGGTAGTCCCAAACCCTTGTATTTTGGTCTTCGAAAACTTTTTCCCCCACCGAGGATCGGGCAATGTAGATACCTTCTCATAGACCGTGTCACCACTTAAACGAATCGGGGCCTCATCATGGTCAATCTTGTTCTTTTTAAACGCATTCTTCTGGGTCCTGAATGGGTGGTCCTCCGGAAGAAATTGTCTATGGCAATCGAACCAACATGGTTTTCCTGTGAGTGCATGAGCGTGAAAGACTTTGTGTCACTCATACAATACGGACGGGCCAACTTCCCGTGGGTGCTCCAACCCGATAACAACCTATATGCGGGAAGTCATTAGCTTGTCCACATCAACGCAGCCTTCATGCTGAAATTCTCTCGCTTGAAAGCATCCCACATTTTGACCCCATCCTCCTAAAGCTGCTTCAATTCGTCCATCAAAGGTCGGAGATAGACGTCAATGTTCCTCTCGTGGTCAAGTTTGGGCCGGGGATGAATAACGACAAGAACATGTAGGGATCACTCATACACAACCAGGGCGGAAGATTGTAGACGGTGGCTATAACCGGCCAACAAGAGTAAGATTTTGCCCCGGGACCAAACGGATTGAAACCATCGAAGCGAGATGCATAACCGTATATTTCTTGCTTCGGACGTAAAGTCGGGATAAGTCTCATCAAAGTGTTTCCATGCCTCCCCATCACTGGGATGAATCAACACACCCTCTTCACGCAAACTTTCCTTATGCCAACGCATTGCCTCGCATTAGATTTATACGCGTAGAGGCGTTGCAGTCTTGGAATCAACGGCATGTAACGCAACCGCTTATGTGGTCCGTTTTTCTTGTGTTTTGAACTCCTCCGATTTGGCTTATATCTACTTTGTCCGCAAAATTGAACACTCGTCTTCTGTGAATCTTCCTTGTAGAATAGCATGCGCTTATTCTTACACGCATCAATCTTTTCATAACATAGCCCAATCGCCCAACCAACTTCTTTGTCTCATAAAAGTTTGTAACCATCTTATTCTCTTTCGGCAACATCCGCTTAATTGCTTTCATGATACGATTATAAGCAGATCGGCTAATATTGCAATCGGCCTTTATGTTAAGGAGCTCACCACGGCCTCCAACACACTCGATCTCGCAACCTGGATAGACCTTCTCTTTTGCGAGTCCATAGCATCAATAAATTTCTTGGCCTGCAGGATTGGTTCTGCTTTGTTGGTTCTGACCAATCGAAGGAAGGACCGGCTGCATCCCTAACCATATCTTCCATATTCAAAGGTGGTTCTTCATTGTCCTGAATAATAGGTTCGGGTTCGGGAGGTACATGAATATTCCCGGGGGGATTATTCGCAACATTTGTGCGCAACCTCAGCTCACCATGACGGGTCCACCGTTTGTATTCAACTTCAAACCCGTTACGCAAAAGATGTTTCTGAGTATCGATCAAGCTTAGATACTTGACATTACAACAGATGGTGCATGGACACCTAATCTTACCATCTTTATCCATGTGACTGGTTTAATTTGATTGAGCAAATTCAATAAACCCCATCAACCCTCTATAAAACTCAGGATTGATACTGGAATGATTCGGCAACTTCCGCTTGTACATCCAACTACGATCATCGTTAACAGACATCACTCCCGCATTGCAATCCATATATTATACGTACACTCAATTTAATCGACGGATGAAACAAAATTGGGATGTTAATAATTATTGGATTTCATAATATATTAACAGTTTAGAAGTAATTAACGTATTATCATTCCCTAAATTTGAATTACAAACTTAAAAGCAACACAGATCTTCTTAAAATAAATATAAAACTTCTAACTCATATTTAACAATATATTAACAGGTCTTCTTAAAGTGTCTAGGAACTCGTTCCCGCTCCCGAACTCGAATCTCTACTCTTCCTCCGCCTCGGTCCCCGGGAGGTCTTTGGTCTAGGTATGTTGAAAAAGTCGGGCGACCTCGTTCCGGCTCGGGTATCGTGTGAGCCGATGGATCAATCGGGCCCGGTAGCTCTCGCACTTGCTCTTTCCTGCCTCAAGACCTCCCTGCGAGCTATCACTTCGGGATCATTTCTCAAAGCAGCTCTCCGAAGCTCCCGTCTCTCATAATCTGTTGCAATGTCGCCAGTGATTTCATCAGGGTTGCTCTTGGCCTCTATGTCTCTTAATGTCCGACTGGAAGAATAGTCTGCCCCAAAACACTCTCGGCGTCGAGCCTCTATCATCAGTTGTACAGGACCTTGTTGCTCCTCGTACCATGTCAGATACTCGGTGGTCAAAAATGTGCTACCTCTAGTCTGATGGAGTAGTGGTCGTATCGGAAGAAAGCCCTCTAGAAATGCTCTGCCAAAGAAATGTGTAGTCTGAGGCTCAGTCATAATCATCGGCATTGTATTAGTCGTCAACTGCTCTCTCAAAGTCTGAATGGTCTGCTGCGGGTATCCGTACTGTCTTCTCACTAGAGATGGAATGCAAAAGGATGATACATGTAGTCTCGGAAGTCGGACAATAACTGACCCGTCCTTAATATCTCTCATAGTCTCCAATCCCCATGCCGGAATCCAATAGTACAGGTTTGCGGTCTCATATCGGGCCAAGGCCAACCTCCTATGCCAACTCTCAGTAGCGACATCCCTCAATATCCTGCGCTGTCCGGGCCACCCAAGGTAATGCCGTCGCCCTCTCGGCGTGGCGAGATCAAGCAAAATCTCTCATACAGCCACAATGATAGTAACTGGGCCGCTCGAACCCATGTACTCGGATCCTCCTGGCTAATCTATCAATGCCGTGGTATGTCTCCGCTAGCAACAGTGGAATGATGTCCATCACTCCTGTCCGTATTGAATATGCCGGATGTCAACTCCTCGATCACCTCTCGCCGCTCGATGATCTCTAACGGCGTAGCCGGACACACTCCGATGTAGCCGCGAAGTAGTGCGCGGACGAATGAGCAACATGAATATATCTAAGGAAGTGGATAGATCAAACGGTCCGGGGCTGGTCCGACTCAATACGGCTATATGAGTCAAGGCTATGAATCTATCGTCAACGACAATGCCCGATACCTGGGCCTGCGATAATCCGAGTTCGGATAGTTGCTCCGTAATCGATCGTCCGTCTCGAGGAAATGCCACGGTCCTCGACTCGGCCACACCCGCGCCGGTGCTCGAAAATCCTCCATCGTTGGCATCAGATCGTTGTACGATAGGGTGAACACATGTCGCTCCGAATCCCAAAAGCACAAAGCAGCTTGGAGCAGATCCCAATCAATCTTCCAATTTTTTAGAGACCAGATGCATGGCATGCTATACCTCCTGTCAATAAGTTTCCGGTGTTGTTTTTGGTGAAAGCGCGAGAGTTCAAGAATGTCTTGTTGAAATTGATACTCTCGGGAAACAATTTCTCCATTGTAATGCTCCATGCTGCCTTAAATTGGGGCTGCTGGAATTTTTTACCTATTAATATTGTGAATAATTGTAAATTGTTAATATTTAAAATTAGGTTTAGAATTGGGGTTGGCTTCTTAGTATCAACAAATCTTGAGATCTAGTTCAAACTAAACTAAAGGATAAGGGTGTCCCTACCTAACCACCTACTCTGTCCTTTAAGTGCATGTTTGATAAACCTATCCCATCCGGAAATGCATGATTATATGAAATGCAAATATCACTTTGTCTACTTGCTTTATAATCGAAAATAAAGAAATTTCGGCTTTTGCATAGACCTAAATTATAACTATTGTGAATAATTTTAAATATTAATATTTAATTCTTTGTTGTAAAATATATAATTTTACAATGATGAATTAAATTAACATTTATAAACAAGATGAGAGTCGTTATCATCCACAACTATCAAAACCCTATCTCAGCTTAGACCAAGAAAGACAGAGCAAACAAGTTCTCAACTGTTTGAGCAAAGGATTTTCTGTTTAATATAGGTTTTTCCAGTTTCACTGTCCTCCTCTCTAAGAATCTCAAACATCACAGCCATGTTCTTGACAGTGCCTGTTTTACTCTTCACTGGTGATATACGGTCACAAGTAAAAACAAGGTAACAGTATAACACTAGTGAAGAGAAAACAGAACTTTCCTCCAATTTTTTCAATCTCCACCTTTCATTTACCCAAGATCCTGATTGCAGAATCTTCCTCATGAGCTTGAAAGCTGGCGGTGTTGCCCTCAATCTCACGGTTGCACATGCGAAGCAACCGTGAGATTGAGGGCAACACCGCCAGCTTTCAAGCTCATGAGGAAGATTCTGCAATCAGGATCTTGAGTAAATGGAAGGTGGAGATTGAAAAAATTGGAGGAAAGTTTTGTTTTCTCTTCACTGGTGTTATACTGTTACCTTGTTTTTACTTGTGACCGTATAACACCAGTGAAGAGTAAAACAGACACTGACAAGAACATGGCTGTGATGTTTGAGATCCTTAGAGAGAAGAGGACAGTAAAACTGGAAAAACTCTTATTAAACAGAAAATCCTTTGCTCAAACAGTAGAGAACTTATTTGCTCTATCTTTCTTGATCAAAGATGGACGGATTTTGATAGCTGTGGGTGAGAAAGGCTCTCATCTTATTTATATTTTAAGATATTAACCACCAACCACAATACCCTAAGGTGCATCTAGGGTGCCAGGATTGATATCAGGCGCTAAAACGTAGGCGATATACATCACCGTCTGCGATGCCGTCAATCGCCCCAAAATGGGATCTAGAACCACTAAGGTAGTGTGCAGTTGAATATGTTACATTATTGAGACATTCACCCCCCTTCCTCCCCCTTTGACTTTAAAAGACTTGAAAATTAGATATTTAGTAACTTATCTAATTGTTGCATATGTAACATGTTATGTTTACTAAATATATAACATGTTATGTTTACTAAATATAACATGTTACATATTTGATTATGAGTACGGTTATTTATCGTTTTCTTTATAGTGGCATATGTTTTCTTCTATTCGTTAATATTACTAACATATGTTTTCTTCTATTCGTTAATATTACTAAATATGTAACAAACTAGGATACAGAAACTGTATCCTAGTTTGTTTCATATAAGGTGCATCTAGGGTGCCAGGATTGATATCAGGCGCTCAAACGTAGGCGACATAATTACCGTCCGCGATGCCGTCAATCGCCCCAAAATGAGATCTAGAACTAGATGTTCCTAAACTATTTCATCCACAGTTTTCTTACTTATTTGTTTGTAACTGAAGCAAATAATACTAAGTTTACACCTTGTCTAATTCCTCCCATTAGTGTTACCTCTTAACAGAAATCATACTCCATTTAGAAACAGTTGATATACATTACTTACATCCCAACGTGTTCTTTACAGGAAAATAAATTTCAGCTAACGCATAACTCGTAACTACGCCACATCAACCTTTTTTCTTTGACTAGTGCAGTTTAAATCACATCGCCTAAAGCTACAGAGAACAACTGTTAGGTTTGAAACCCAAATATCCTAAAATCATTTCTAGCACAATCTATGTCCCAAAAATAAAGTAACAATTGTCTAAGAAGCAAATGGTTCGAAATTGCCTAATAATCTTAATTGCACCTAAAACATTTCATTTCAAACTAGGGGTCAAATTTGAAATTCAAACTAGGCAGGACAGATGTTGGCATACACAATTGGTTGTAAAAAAAAGATAATCCATAAAGTAAATGTTAGATATGGGACAGACGTTAAAAGAATACCCACATCTTCTATTAGATCCAAGGGAGTATAACTTTATAACATCAAACAACAATAGCCTAAACGAAAACAAGAGTTTTACAGATTAAAACAAGCTTACAACAAAATCAAAAAAAGATAAATGGAGCACAAACGTAGGCGACATAAGCAGAAGAGAGATAAACCATATAGAATTATCAATATCTTGACTGATCACATCATCATCACTACGTCCAGAATCAGAAGTAGTGCCCCTCCCTCCCGTCCTTGGTGAAACAAGACGATGCACAAAACTCGCAACCTTCCCTCTCTTTGAACGATTGCCACCTCGACCCGACATATCTAAACTAGAATATAAAATATGTAGACAGAAAATGAATCAAGTAGAACAAAATTTAAATAGTAGGAAGCATTCATTTAGGAATTTTAGGAGGGAGTAATTTAATCATGTTTATTGACTTGGTTTTACGTTTGGATATTGTTATGTTGATTTTGTTCTTACAATATTATAGTCTTTGTTTCAATAGTCGTACACCCATTATATACAAGTATATCATTTCATTTGTTACCCCTGTGAAAAGAGAGTCCCAGCAAATTATGGATAATTGTCCAAATCATGAGATAGATGTAATATTACATAGCATGTAAGAGTAATCAAGTAAAATTGAAAAGCATAGTAGAGATGAAAAAAATGATTCTATTAATTGCAGACAAATTGGACAGTGATAAGTGATATAAAATGTAAACATTATATACAAAACATTATCTGAATTAAAACTAAACTGATTCATTCACTACAATCTTGATCACTATCACTACAAAATTCAATTTCTTCTTCACTAGTTTCCTCATCGTCGTCTTCTTCCCCATCTTCATCATCGGACCCAGATATATACCCTTCTCCTTCCTCATCCTCCACATTGTCATACTCGATTTCATTGAAAGTGACTTCCTCCCCTAGTGGACGGGTGTTTTCGGCCATTAATGCTAGGGGTGTTCACGGTTCGGATTGGTCCGGATTTTATCAAAATTTCAAAAAAACAAGATCGGACCAATTGTTCGGTTCTGCCTAAATTCAGGACCAGGATCAGACCATTATATTACAGGACCGGTCACATTGGTCCGGTTCCAATGGTTCGATCGGTCCATGTCCGGTTCCATCGATTCCACAAGTTACACTACTATATATTTTTTCTAAAGATAAAAAATGCAACAACTATTTTTTTCATGAAATCAAAATATAGGACGATTACATAAACAAAGTTCAAAAAAATATTCAGACATACAGCAAATTAACTGAAATAGAGGAACAAAGTTCAAATAAAAAATATAGGACGATTACATTACATAAACAAAGTTGAAAATCGAAAACTGAAAGTTCCATGCTTAATAACAGTAAGGCAGTAAGTCAGTAGCTTGAAAATAAACATGATTCGGACCCTAATTACTAAATTCAGATGCAAAATTATAAGAAAATTGAAAATATGAGGAGATTGGTGGTAAAGACTGAGAAAATAACATCAAAATCTCATTAAATCATTACCTTTTATTGGAGATTTGAGAGGCAAAATAACAGAGTAATGATGTTCTGCAATCTCGCACGAAAAAACAGATTTTCGTCATAGATTAATTACTTTCGTTACAGCTGCGCCGTCGGTAGAGATCGATGGTGGTGCCGTGGTTGGACAGCTGAGTCGAAATCAGGGCGCCGCCATGAAAAAATCAATTTGATTTCTAGGGTTGAGAACTGAGATGAGAGAAAGACGAGAGAGGGGAAAAGCGTAGATAGAGAGAGATAGAAAACCAAACGACGGAAATGAAAGAGATGTGATAGGGTTAGGGTTTTTGTAAACTTGTAATGTCGCTGGATGGATAAGGTCACAACAAATTTTATTTTTTTTTTGAAATTAGGAAATTGAAATTATGAATAAATATATATATATATATATATATATATATATATATATATATATATATATATATATATATATACATATATATATATATATATATATATATATATATATATATATATACATATATATATATATATATATATATATATACATATATATATATACATATACATATATATATATATACATATATATATACATATATATATATACATATACATATATACATATACATATACATATATATACATATACATATACATATACATATACATATACATATATATACATATATATATATATATATATATACATATACATATACATATACATATACATATACATATATATACATATATATATATATATATATATACATATACATATATATATAAATATATATATATTATACATATATATATCTATATATAATCGGTCTGGTCCGGGTTCAGTCCAGGACCATATATATTTTATCAAAAATCAGGACCAACCCAAATAAACGGTTCCATATAAATTTGGGACCAGAACCAAACCAATTCTATTGGATTGGTCCGGTTTTCATTGGTCTGGTCCGGTTCTATCGGTCCGGTCCGGTCCGTCGGTTTTTTTGTTCAGCCCTAATTAATGCTTCATCCTCGACATTATCATTCAAGGAAATAATCGGAGGTATAGGCATTTCCTCTTCCTGATAACAATCATTTAATGATGAATCAATATTTGAAGTAGACCTTTTTGCACGCAATGGTATATCAAAAGTGCTTCTTGCTTTGATTTTTCATACGGCCCACCATCTGCTAGACTCTCTTCGTCGACGGGGGTAGGGGGTCATATACACCTGTTGTGCTTGAGATGCAAGAATGAACACATCATCACCATTATGCCTAGAAGAATGCTTTAAGTCAACGAGATCAAAAGTGCTATGTTTGATAATGCCTCGCTCAGCGTCCCGCCACTCACAATTGAAAAGAACTACAGAATTTCCAAAAAAGTACTCCAATTCAATAACTTCTTTCAATACGCCATAATAATCGAGATTTCCTTTGAGATTGACCCCGCTATTCCAAGTTGATTTCGTTTGGCCATATTCTTCGATGTGGAATACGTAGCCATTGACAAAATATCCCTTATATACATTCACTCTTAAGGACGGACCGTGTGCTAATGCTTGTAATCTCGCAGCTTTTGCATCTCCACGGTTGTTCAAAATCTAAATAAAAACACATAAATAGTAAAAAACTCATACTTCAAATTCTATTAAAAACATTGAATTAATGAATTGGCATTTACATAATTATTAAATCAGGAGGAAAATTCGTTGTCTGTCCTTATTGAAATCAATTCAGGCGCAATGTCTCCAGCCTGTTCTTCGAACATACTGCATTCAAGGAGAACATAAAGTTGCTTAGTTCGTATTAAAGTTATTAGGATTAACATTACTTAATAACAAATGAAGAATGCTTACTTCAAGTAGTCCTCGACCTCAGCACAGTTAAGGAGAATATAGAGTTTAGCCACTTCTAATTCTTTTTTGCTTAGCATGCGCGTGCACTTTCTATTGCCAAGGAATCGACCAGGCTAAGAAAAAACTGAAATTTTTCGATCAGGATCAGTGACTCCCCCATCATAATTGCGTCCCACTTTATTGAATCTTGTCTCAATGTCGGGGTGAAAATATGTTGAAACAAACGACACAATTTCATCGACAATCACTGATTCAGACATAGATGCCTCAACTTTTGCTCTATTGCTCATTTTCTTTTTCAAACTCCCCAAAAATAGTTTAAATGGATTCATCCATACATGCGAACAGTCCTCCAACTCTAGCTTCATAAGCTAGGTGAATTGGTAAATGCTCCATTGAATCAAAGAAAGATGGCGGAAATATCTTTTCAAGCTTGCATATTGTCACCACAATGCTCTCTTCGAGTCTTCTCATATCCTCAACACGAAGAGTGCTGGAAGTCAATGCTCTGAAGAATTCACTCAATTCTGTTAGGGCAACCCATATTTCATTAGGGAGAATGTCCCTAAATGCAATGGGTAGCAACCTATCCAATAATACGTGACAATCATGACTTTTCAACCCATATACCGTCCCTTCTTCCACATTCACACAGTTGCCAATATTAGATGCATACCCATCAGTAAGTTTTAAATCTTTCAACCACTGCAGAACACGTTGCTTATCCTCTCTTGACAGAACAAAGGGAGCAACTGGTTTGAAATCTTTTTCATTAACTTTAACAATGTTGAGATCTTTACGATTGCAAATCGCTTCAAGGCCTAGCTGACCCTTGTCTGTGTCCTTCGTTGAGGCCTTAAAACCCATCACTGTATTGAAAATATTGTCAAACACATTTTTTTCAATATGCATGACATCAAGGTTATGTCTTATCAAGTTCGTCTTCCAATAAGGTAACTCCCAAAATATACTCTTTTTTATCCAGTTATGGTCTTTACCAAATTCGTCTGGTCTATCCTTTGAAAACAACTTTTCCCACCCGACATCAGACACCTGCACTGGGGATGCGCTCTAGCAAACTCCACGAAATGTCCTAAACCTTCTAAGAATTGAGGTCTGACCCCTTCTACCGGGATTACTACGATTATCCATCCAACTACGATCTTCTCCAGACATAATTAACTCCTGCATTTCATAATATATTAACAGTTTAGATGTAATTAACGCATTACAATTCCCTAAATTTGGATTACAAACTTAAAAGCAACAAGACACTTCATTTAGGTTTAGAATTGGGGTTGGCTTCTATCGCACACATCTATCACATTTTTTTAATTATTAATATTTTAAATAATTTTAAATGTTAATATTTAATTCTTTGTTGTAAAGTATATCATTCCCTAGAATGAAAGGACAATTCATGTCCATTAGGTTTAGAATTGGGGTTGGCTTCTATCCCATCCCGAAATACACGTATGAATTGCAAATATCACTTTGTCTACTTGCTTTATAATCGAAAATCAAGAAATTTTGACAGCATAACCCTATGGTCTCCAAGTGCACGACGTAGACTAGGTCAATCAAACACTATCGATTAGAATCGACGGTGTGTAATCAACCATGTCTAGTATACACTCAGAGAACAATATGATTAATGCAACCGAAATATCTCAACTATCGACTATTCAAGCAATTTTAATAGACAATGATGATATTTACAAAATCATATAATCGTGCATTTCAAGACTGTCCACACGGACAATTTAAGAATCGATGACTACATGTTGACCTCAACATGATAAGTTAAAGATTCTTAAACGGGTTTCTAAGCTTTTGTGTTTCAACCGTCACAACGTCACGTCGTAACATTAATTTTTATTCATTACCGTAAAATGCATAATTTTACAATAATGAATTAACACACATCTATCACATTTTTTTAATTATTAATATTTTGAATAATTTTAAATATTAATATTTAATTATTTGTTGTAAAGTATATCATTCCCTAGGATGAAAGGACAATTCATGTCCATTAAGTTTAGAATTGGGGTTGGTGTGAGGACCCCGACCCGGAACCTACACGTGTCCCGAGCTGGAGCGTCCTCAACCTAACCCAAATTTCCTAAACTTTTAAAACTTTGCTTTAACTTACCACTTAAACATACTGAACAAAATCATTTCCAAATAACTTCATTCCTCTCTACATGGGAGGAAGAATTGAATAACTTTTAAAAGTAACAACCTGCTTTAATTACAAAAGACTTTAGTTATAATGTAGAAACCAAGTGTTATACACACAAACCCCACAAAGGAATTATACCAATTTACATTTTCTACGCCAACCTATACGAACCCCGACAAACCCAAAATACCACATCCGAACTCCTTTTCGTCCTCACTTGGCCGGTCCGCCTGTCTCAGGATCTAAAAACATTAAAGGGAGAGGGGTGAGAATAAATCTCAGCAAGCTATTATGAATGCAGCAATATGCCAAATAAGATGCAACACATATCAGATTGCATACAACACATTGGAAAAGCTGTAAACACCTTCCATTACCTTGGTTTACCTTTTCCACGTCTACGAGCAAATAATTAAATCGCAAGACATTGGGTATAATACTTCAATCTTAGGTGAGTTTAAGCAATACTCACATCTTATAAGACCCGTTTTCAGGGAACCATATAAGATAGTAGCAACTACGTAAGGCTTTTTGGCTCAATACGGATGCTATACCCCAACCCGTGGCCAAGGGGACGGTCGCGATATAACATAATCCGATCACATTAGGTCACACTTCCATAATTGATCGTATTATGTTATACCCCCAAACTCAGCTGATCAACACATTATCAAGCACATAATAGTTACTTGAAACATAATCCACACAAAGGGAAAAACAATGTAGCCACATGGTAAAATATACTCATATCCAACCGATATCATAGTGCAACCATTATTCAACACACTATGCATAATATAAACAAGGAATATGAACTCAAGTAAGGCAAGGAAGTACCATCAATCCACCATACTTAGTCATTATACAATAATACATGATCTCTATAAGGATCCAAGTTAACTCTACCAAGTTGGAGTCACATTGGTCACGTTACCAAACTAGACTACCTAGCGTTTTCCAAGCAATATTAAAAGTACTTCCCCAATTCCATTTTTATCAATTAAGATGTCATTGTGAAGCCAGAGTATTCTACTTTAATCAAGGTTAAAGAGATTCCATTTTGGTTCTAGTTTGATTAGGTTTGAACAGCTCTGAAGTTGATGTGAAAAACCAGGCCAGGGCACGACTCGTGCCTGAGGGCACGACTCGTGCCAATTTTCCTTAAGTTACTCAGAACGACTTGATCTCCTAGGCACGACTCGTGGTCACGAATTGGCTATGGGCACGACTCGTGCCTGAGGGCACGACTCGTGCCACGGCAAAGCAGTACGGCGGCGGCAATAATTCAATATCTCCAAGAAAACTAAATTTCAACCCAAGCTTCCCTTTTATTGATGAACCTAAAGGTTTACTAAATTTAATACTTCTCATATTAAGTCATTTAGACCCAAATGATGTAAACCTAGATCATGACCATATGATTTCCAACCCATTTTACTAACACATTTCAAGTTAAATTTTCTAAAACTAACTCCACCCATTTCTTACACTCTAAATCCACTTCTATGAACACTAACATCATTCTATGTCATTTATCAATTTCTCAACTCCAAGTATAGTTCCAAAGCATTAAACAACTATCATATTAACAAGAAAAACATTAAGAGTTCATGAGCATTTAATGAAGAGAAGGGTCATAATAACTCACCTTAGGAAATAAGAGGTGGATTAAGGATTTTCTTGGCTTGATCAACTCTCCTAGTTGCCCCACTCTCAAAAGTACAACCGGATTTGAAAATGGAGGAGGATTCATCTTGGAAATAATTTGGGAGAAGAAGCTTTCATGGGGAAAGTTTTCCATGGAGATTGTAAGAGAGAAAATGAATGAGGATGAGGAGGATGGAGTATGAAAAGTATAAAGGGAGTATGGAAAGAGTAAGGGGGAAGTATGGGGGAATGGAAAGTCTTTGACTTTAGAAGGGGAAAGGGGAGGGAATTAGGGAAATGGTCCCCCACCCCATGCTTCCCTAATAAAATGTCTTTCAATCATTTAAAAAAAATAACTCTCCCAACCCATAACATTTTATTTGCCCATTTTATTACTACTCCACCCTATTACTTTATTTCTTTTCAATTACTTTGATTTAACTAAATACTTTAACTTACTTTCATCTCATCTCTAGGCCCTTGGATTATCTCCTAACCATTTCAACTTAACATAAATATTAAAGGCATAGAATAAGCACATAAAGTTAACATTAATATTAAAAGCATATAATATTTTATTAAAATTAGTGCCTAGGGTTAGGGTCGTTACACTCACTCCCCCTTAAAGAAAATTCGTCCCGAATTTGACTGTCACTTACCTAAATGTTCAACCCGCCTCAGTTACTTATGTATACCTCAGACTCCAATTCCCAAATAGTCTCTTCAATGTTGTGATTCTTTCCCAAGATTTCTAATTCCATTAATAACACGATATTACAACTTAATGTTCCCAGAATACCACACAATTATCACTAACCCGAATATCACGACCTCAATAAAAATATAAATAAATAAAAGTATTACAGCTTATGTCACCAAATACATCACAATATTACATTAAAAACTTCAAATACTCTATAAACTGCTACAAGCCAGTACTCTATAAGCTGCTACAAGCCAGTCTATAAGTCAAATCACCAACCTTTTCTAAAGCTTCAAATGGATTAACAACTTTAGCGCCAATTTACCTTAGGCCTTGCTTCACCAACCGCACCCCAACAAATTGGAGATCGATATTTTCTTCCCGAACCACGCCTCATACGATTTTATCTTAATGCTAGAATGATAACTGTTATTATACGCACCCAACCTCTGGTAACCATACGTCCTATCGACTACTAACATCCATTGTACCCGCCCGTAGCATATCCTCAACAATAAGTAATGATGCCTCAAATTTTCACAAGGTTAAACTTAATAGCATTCATACATTCCAAAAGGACCTTCCCAAATGATGTCTATCCAATTCATTTAATACTATGGGGTTTACACAATCAAACTATCTCCTAACATATATGAGGACTTGATCAATGAGTCTCATCAATATAAATATATATAATGAGTAGAAAATACAATCAACTTTCTATAAACAAAACAACATACTCCTTTTTACTTCCAAGGTAACCCAATCACAAAATCCATCGTGATAATACTCTCAAGTTCAATCTAGAACTCTAAATATTTTACTAAATCTTCTAACATCAATATTCTATTTTCACGTTTATGACCAAACCACCTTATGTCTTGACTCGTTTGAAACGAGTTATTTCAATTATCTCGTCCGCCATTCTCATAATACAAACATTAAACAACTGCCCATGGAATAATAAATATGGACATGCTAATAAGACCCTGATTCCATAAACGGAATATTAATCGACCATACTTCACAGTTCAATGCTCCAATTATGTTCAGGTCCAGTGACAGATCAATATCCGAATCAAATGGTTGGCCGCCCACAACGGAGCCGATCCAACTCCAATACAAAATCCGAGTCTACTGCGACCGTCACATTAATAACCCCACAATTTATCAAATCAATTCTCGGATTAAAACTTTAATATAATTAATCACTATAGGAAAACTAGATTGCCTTTCTACTTGTTTCTGTACAAATTATATCTTTAGAGTACCAAGTCCTTCTAAAATTTATAACATCTTTCAGAATTCCAAAGGATAGATAAAAAGAGATCTAGTGAGACTCGAATGGTTTATTTATTTAAAACCGTCCCATACCAGTTTTAATTAACTAAACCACTCACAATTTAAGAATTTTCAAAAGATTTATAATCTAAACAAAACTAACTCGAGTGATCTAATTATCTACAACCGTTCCATACCAGCGGTAGATAATCAAATTACTCACAGATATTAATGTGCACAAAAACGGTTCACTGTCCTTATTAAATCAACTATCCCCGAAGGCACAAATGCTCATACAGAGGTTCAATATACAATCCAAAGTTTTAAAACACATTTAAAACAATTCTAACATAATATTCTTGTTTGACCTCTATTTATAGTGTAGCCACCACTCATAATATTTATACTTAGTTAAATTCCCTATAAGAAAACAAAATCTCGTAATACTAATACTATCTTCTATAAATAACACTAAAACATTCATTAAGATAATAAACTTGGTAAATCATCCTCAATTCAATAATTCCTCAAGTTGAATATTCAACACTTTTACTTAATTTGGGTCATCTATTCCTTACCTTTGATATTGGTATTGTACTTAGTAACAACGTATTGCATACATCAAGTTTTCGATCAATTACCATGATCTCCTAATAAGAAAATATAATTGGAACTCACATAGATCAATCATCCCCAAATTGCTATTAAACATTAACAGTGTAAACTAACTTACCTCTCAATAACCATCAACAAACTCAAAATCCGCATAACGCCAATACCTCCCAAGCATCACACCAATCCCTCATATGAGTCGCGCAACTAAGTAAACATATAGGGTATAATCATCCTAAAGTATCCTGCCTTCCAATAAGATTTATCCCCATATTATATTCTCAACTAATGATAACCATTTCCCAAGGTAAACCATATACATATATCACCAATTCCTGAAGTTGATCATATAAGTCACAATTAACTATATCTATTATACCTCTTCTCATTTACCCTATTTACTTATCCATAACTAATACACAACCACAAATCAAAACGGTCATACAAGATACAAATGTTGTCTTAAGTATATCCTTACAACAAATATTCACTGTAATTGTAACACCCCGAAAATTCAACTAATAACCATTGAGTATTCTACTAGTTTCTAAAATCAGTCATACAAATCATCAACAAGTGAAAACGAATACTTATTCTTCACAGTTACCAATTTGAGATCTCCATAATCTATAAATAACCACCAAGTATCATCTTTTCTAAATATAGTAATAATTTATCCTTACGGAGATTCACTAAGCTCGTTATCTTCTTTATCAATTAATTTCCCAAATTGAATCATCAATTCCATTATCCCAATTGGTGTCCTCTATCTAGGGATCCGAATACTAAAATAGTACCTTATATCAACTCAAAGCCTCAATATCCTGGCATGATACCTGATGGGAACCCATTTTGAAACTCACATGGAAAACACCACTTAGTCAACTTATAGGGTGATATCACCTACCAGAATATCTGATTTCCTATTCAAATTAGTAGCAAGAATACAATCAATCCCTCATTAGAGAATATACTTATAGCACATAAGGCAATATATATATGTCAGTTCTATAAGAACTCATACTCGCGATATCTTATAAACCATATAATCTCACTTTGACTATCACTTTCAATACTAGTCCCATATATCTAGTCTCCACCACGAGACACCAATGTATAAATACTCACGCAAGTTATACAATCATAAATCACTCTTAATTAGGCCGTATACCTAACCTCAACTAAGAGTTCACCAATTTATTTACCACCGGTACATGAGATAATTCAAGGGTCTTTTACTCAAATATAACACATAACCCAAATAACCTTCACATTCTTTAGGCCATACTTTCGACATTTACGCATATATGACATAATAGCAAATAATGACTTATCCTCCTCAACTACACACGGAGGCAAATCAAACATAGATAAGGAGACTCGCTTCTTGCGACAGTCCTCCCCAAACATAACAACTACTCAATCAATTCAGGTCAATATAACAATAATTCACGGATTGGTATACCTACCATATCCACCGGCAATTCATGCCCACTTAATCACAACTACCATGATAATCAAGGATGATTCGAGGTACTCTCCCATCGGAGTAGAACCTCCAGTACATAAGGCAACTCTCGGGCCATGCAAATAAAAACGAAATGTAATGCCACATGAGAACGAAATGAACGGGGATTTATAAAAGTATAACCCCTAACTCTGGAGACAGGTAATATACCTCAAATGATTGTGGAGGAATCTATCTCTCCATATTGCTCACATTTCCTTGATCCTTTGGTTGGTCATTATTATTTTCTGTCATTGAACAAACTCCTGCATCAAACACTCGACGTCAGTTATCACACACTCTCACTCAGCTAGACTCTACCCAAGAACTCTAACCGAGCTCTGATACCAACTGTGAGGACCCCAACCCAGAACCTACACGTGTCCCGAGCTGGAGCGTCCTCAACCTAACCCAAATTTCCTAAACTTTTAAAACTTTGCTTTAAGTTACCACTTAAACATACTGAACAAAACCATTTCCAAATAACTTCATTCCTCTCTACATGGGAGGAAGAATTGAATAACTTTTAAAAGTAACAACCTGCTTTAATTACAAAAGACTTTAGTTATAATGTAGAAACCAAGTGTTATACACACAAACCCCACAAAGGAATTATACCAATTTACATTTTCTACGCCAACCTATACGAACCCCGACAAACCCAAAATACCACATCTGAACTCCTTTCCGTCCTCACTTGGCCGGTCCGCCTGTCTCAGGATCTAAAAACATTAAAGGGAGAGGGGTGAGAATAAATCTCAGCAAGCTATTATGAATGCAGCAATATGCCAAATAAGATGCAACACATATCAGATTGCATACAACACATTAGAAAAGCTGTAAACACCTTCCATTACCTTGGTTTACCTTTTCCCGTCTGAACAATAGTCGTACAACATTGGGTATAATACTCCAATCTTAGGTGAGCTGCTTAAGCAATACTCACATCTTATAAGACCCGTTTTTCAGGGAACCATATAAGATATTAGCAACTCTGTAAGGCTTTTGGCTCAATACAGATGCTATACCCCAACCTGTGGCCACAGAAGGGGACGGTCACAGATATAACATAATCCGATAACATTAGGTCACACTTCCATAATTGATCGTATTATGTTATACCCCCAATATCAACTGATTAACACATTATCAAGTACATAATAGTTACTTGAAACATAATCCACACAAAGGGATAAACAATGTAGCCACATGGTAAAATATACTCATGTCCAACCAATATCATAGTGCAACAATTATTCAACATACTATGCATAATATAAACAATGAATATGAACTCAAGTAAGGCAAGGAAGTACCATCAATCCACCATACTCAGTCATTATACAATAATACATGGCCTCTATAAAGGTCCAAGTTAAATCTACCAAGTTGGAATCACATTGGTCACGTTACCAAACTAGACTACCTAGCGTTTTCCAAGCAATATTAAAAGTACATCCCCAATTCCATTTTTATCAATTAAGATGTCATTGTGAAGCCAGAGTATTCTACTTTAATCAAGGTTAAAGAGATTCCATTTTGGTTCTAGTTTGATTATGTTTGAACAGCTCTGAAGTTGATGTGAAAAACCAGGCCAGGGCACGACTCGTGCC
Source organism: Adenophora triphylla var. japonica (assembly GCA_022495995.1). Classification (NCBI taxonomy): domain Eukaryota; kingdom Viridiplantae; phylum Streptophyta; class Magnoliopsida; order Asterales; family Campanulaceae; genus Adenophora; species Adenophora triphylla. The sequence goes on along the minus strand of JAFEMH010001417.1, from coordinate 428,812 downwards.
TGAGGGCACGACTCGTGCCAATTTTCCTTAAGTTACTCAGAACGACTTGATCTCCTAGGCACGACTCGTGGTCACAAATTGGCTATGGGCACGACTCGTGCCTGAGGGCACGACTCGTGCCACAGCCAGAAACAGGTACAGCAACAGCAATAATTCAATATCTCCAAGAAAACTAAATTTCAACCCAAGCTTCCCTTTTATTGATGAACCTAAAGGTTTACTAAATTTAATACTTCTCATATTAAGTCATTTAGACCCAAATGATGTAAACCTAGATCATGACCATATGATTTCCAACCCATTTTACTAACACATTTCAAGTTAAATTTTCTAAAACTAACTCCACCCATTTCTTACACTCTAAATCCACTTCTATGAACACTAACATCATTCTATGTCATTTATCAATTTCTCAACTCCAAGTATAGTTCCAAAGCATTAAACAACCATCATATTAACAAGAACAACATTAAGAGTTCATGAGCATTTAATGAAGAGAAGGGTCATAATAACTCACCTTAGGAAATAAGAGGTGGATTAAGGATTTTCTTGGCTTGATCAACTCTCCTAGTTGCCCCACTCTCAAAAGTACAACCGGATTTGAAAATGGAGGAGGATTCATCTTGGAAATAATTTGGGAGATGAAGCTTTCATGGGGAAAGTTTTTCATGGAGATTGTAAGAGAGAAAATGAAGGAGGATGAGAAGGATGGAGTATGAAAAGTATAAAGGGAGTATGGGAAGAGTAAGGGGGAAGTATGGGGGAATGGAAAGTCTTTGACTTTAGAAGGGGAAAGGGGAGGGAATTAGGGAAATGGTCCCCCACCCCATGCTTCCCTAATAAAATGTCTTTCAATCATTTAAAAAAAATAACTCTCCCAACCCATAACATTTTATTTGCCCATTTTATTACTACTCCACCCTATTACTTTATTTCTTTCCAATTATTTTGATTTAACTAAATACTTTAACTTACTTTCATCTCATCTCTAGGCCCTTGGATTATCTCCTAACCATTTCAACTTAACATAAATATTAAAGGCATAGAATAAGCACATAAAGTTAACATTAATATTAAAAGCATATAATATTTTATTAAAATTAGTGCCTAGGGTTAGGGTCGTTACAGTTGGCTTCTATCCCATCTCGAAATACACATATGAATTGCAAATATCACTTTGTCTACTTGCTTTATAATCGAAAATCAAGAAATTTCGACAGCATAACCCAATGGTCTTCAAGTGCACGACGTAGACTAGGTTAATCAAACACTATCGATTAGAATCGATAGTGTGTAATCAACCATGTCTAGTATACACTCAAAGAACAATAGGATTAATGCAACCGAAATATCTCAACTATCGACTATTTAAGCAATTTTAATAGACAATGATGATATTTACAAAATCATATAATCGTGCATTTCAAGACTGTCCACACGGACAATTTAAGAATCGATGACTAAATGTTGACCTCAACATGATAAGTTAAAGATTCTTAAACGGGTTTCTAAGATTTTGTGTTTCAATCGTCACAACGTCACGTCGTAACATTAATTTTTATTCATTACCGTAAAATGCATAATTTTACAATAATGAATTAACACACACATCTATCATATTTTTTAAATTATTAATATTGTGAATAATATTAAATATTAATTCTTTGTTGTAAAATATATAATTTTACAATGATGAATTAAATTAACATTTATAAACAAGATGAGAGTCGTTCTCATCCACAACCATCAAAACCCTATCTCATCTTAGACCAAGAAAGACAGAGCAAACAAGTTCTCGACTGTTTGAGCAAAGGATTTTCTGTTTAATAAGAAATTTTTCCAGTTTCACTGTCCTCTTCTCTCTAAGGATCTCAAACATAACAGCCATGTTTGTGACAGTGCCTGTTCTACTCTTCACTGGTGTTATACGGTCACAAGTAAAAACAAGGTAACAGTATAACACCAGTGAAGAGAAAATAGACACTGTCACAAAACATGATTGTGATGTTTGAGATCCTGAGATACAATACGGACAGTGGAACTGGAAAAACTCTTATTAAACAGAAAATCCTTTGCTCAAACAGTGGAGAACTTATTTGCTCTATCTTTCTTGATCAAAGATGGACGGATTTTGATAGCTGTGGGTGAGAAAGGCTCTCATCTTATTTATATTTTAAGATGTTAACCACCAACCACAATACCCTATAAGCAGTGCCACTAAGAGTTTTCTTCCTAATTTTAGACAATGATTAGGAGTCTAATTCATTAACAATACTTCAATCCAAGTCTTCCTAATTTTAGACATTCACCCCCCTCCCTCCCCCTTTGGTGCTAACATTAACACCATCAATCCTAGAGAGTAATGTAAGAACATAACATGCTAATTTGCTTTCAATTTGATCACTTAATAAGAACTCAAATCTCTCTCAAGTCGAAATCAACTCCAATCAATAGATTAAACAAACTAGAAATGGAGTCGGAGCATAGATAATATTCACACCCAAGATAAAATGATTATAAAAACTAAAAGTTACTTTAAAGGAGCAATTTAGAAGGATTTAATCTATAACACATAAAAACTAGAAATGGAGTCGGAGCATATATAATATTCACAGCCATCATTCCCAGAAAAATGATTTTTTGTTTCTCAATATAACACATTTTAAACATTTAGAAGGAAGTCACTAACATAATATTTACACATAAAAACAGAAATAACACTAGATTTCCAGTTAATTCAATAAGATTGCAACAGAAATAACACTAGATATAACAAGAGATTTAATTTATAACACATTTAGAAGGATTTTTTTTTTTTCGTTAAGATATAATGTGCAATGCTTAGGTGAACATTAAAGTAAAACAAATTAAAATTATGCGTATTTTGCAAGGAAAAGCTATGATTTAGAAGCATTAAGTCTGGAACTGAAGCTATGCAAATTTGGTCCAAGGGCTCATAGTCTGGCTGCAAACATGATTGTTAGCCTTTTTTTGTGTGTGTGTGGGGGGGGTGGTGGGGGGGTGGTGGGGGGGGCTGGATAGGTTTGAAAGCTGGCTAAGCTATCCTTTGAAATTACTTTGGAGAGAACATACAACTACACATGCACATGGTACAAATATCTCGATGAAGTATTTACCAGTGAGCCGAAGAAAATTAGAAAATATTTGTTCTTATTTACATTCCCAGATGATAATAGCTGTTGAATTTTAGAACTATACTTGGTTTGTGCTATTGGTAAACCTTAATTGCTTCTATCTCTCTTCAACAAACTTATCATTTTTGGTTTATTTCCTTGGTTTTTAGTTTCTAATAGGAGGAGGATATATTGAATGCTAATCCTGAACTGGTTACCAAACGAACTCTAAGTTCATAATAAAACAAAAAAAACAATTAAAAAGTCACTTTAGGGATGTAAAGGCTCGAAACCTTACCTCAGTCAGTAATCGGCGACGGCAAACGGCTGGCAAAGGCTCGGAACAGGCGTTGGTTCAGACCAGGTAAATGGCGACTTCAATTCTGAACGGGGACTACTACGCATGTGACACTAATGAGAGAGAGAGAGAGAGAGAGAGAGAGAGAGAGAGAGAAATCGAGTGAGAGAGAGAGAGATAGAGAGAAAGCGGTTGAGAGAAGAAAGCGAGAGAGAGAGATTACTTACAGGCGACGGCGAACGGCGAAGGATCGGCGACGGCGTTGTTCAGAGGTAGCTAGGGTTCGACGTTTATAAATTGTTTGCGAATTGTAATTTGAGTTGAAGGGTAAATGGGCAATTTATAGGGCTTTGTTACCAACGGTCGGGGTCCGTCTGTATTACCGGCGGACATAATCCGTCGGTATTACCGACGAAATTTAATCCATTACCGACCGACGAAACGAAAATTTAAAAAAAAAAAATCCCGACAAATAAAATTTAATTTCCGTCGGTAAATAAATTTTTTCCGTCGGTAAATGCCTTGTTTCTAGTAGTGAATGTTGCATGTGTATTTAGTAGATAGATAAATAATGTTGAAAAAATTCAATTGCATGTGTATACCATTGGATGAATAACACAGAAGGATAGTATGGTTATTACCATTGGTGACATTTTTGTGAAAATTGCATTGTGCAGATATTCAGTAATTATACGGGGTAAATAACAATTCTCATTTTTTTTGGGAGCATTTACAAAAAACTCATTTTAAAAGATGAAAATTACAAAAAATACACACAAGATGGAAATTACAAAAAACTTTTTATAAAAATTACAAAAAACTACTTTTGTAAATTGAAAACACTATTTTCTTAAAAAAAATAAACATAAAATGTAAAACAATCTTGTCATTCATTTTCAAACTTTAAGTTTTGCACAAATATAATTGATCATGAACAATTTTAAAAAAAAAAAATCATTTAGTGAGAACAATCTATCTCATATAGCAACAACAATCTAAAAATCATCGCCTCTTGATACCACTTCCTTGCAAGTTGGACGGAGTAAAATGGTATGCTAAAACTGCGATAAATAACTGATACAAATGATAAACAACTGATACAAATGATAAACAACTTATAAAAACAACTGATACAAATGATAAACAACTGATAAAAACAACTGATAAACAACTGATACAAATGATAAACAACTGATAAAATAACTGATAAACAACTGATACAAATGATAAACAACTGATAGAAATGATAAACAACTGATAAACAACTGATAAACAACTGATACAAATGATAAACAAGCGATACAATACAAATGATAAACAACCGATAAAAACAATCGATAAACAACCGATAAAAACAATCGATAAACAACAAATGATAAACAATCTGATAAAAACAACTCGATAAACAATCGATAGAAATGATAAACAATCGATAAAAACAACCGATAAACAATCGATAAAATAACTGATAAACAACTGATACAAATGATAAACAACTGATAGAAATGATAAACAACTGATAAAAACTGATAAACAACTGATACAAATGATAAACAACTGATACAAATGATAAACAACTAATACAAATGATAAACAACTGATAAAAACAACTGATAAACAACTGATACAAATGATAAACAACTGATAAAAACTAATAAACAACTGATACAACTGATAAACAACTGATAAAATAACTGATAAACAACTGATACAAATGATAAACAACTGATATACATCAAAATTCCGAAAACCTCCATCATTTTCACCATTAAACTCTTCTCAATTACAACTGATAAAAAACTGATACAAATGATAAACAACTGATAAAAACTGATAAACAACTGATAAACATCAAAATTCCGAAAATTTCCATCATTTTCACTATTAAACTCTTCTCAATTCATCACATAAATTCTCAAAAATCAATCATTACCAACAACAACAACAACAACCACAATCCAGCTCATTAAAGATAGTTGTTTGTTATAGTGCTCAACAATTCAATTGTTGTTTTCAAAGGGAAAAGGCAACCAGAAACTTGCTCTCACCATCTGTTATACTCCCCCTCCTCCCAAAAATAAAAGAACAAATTTGAAATTTTTTTTGAACATTCATTGGAACAGAGGGAGTTTAGTGTAGGCGTGTCAACGAGAAAGGAACAGCAAGAACGAATGCAATTATACAAACAATGTCTAAAATTACTTAATACAGAAAATATATTAATGTACAACTAACCTTTACAATAAAATATGTGTATATATAGGTTGACCTCATATTTGCTTGATAATTTTAAATACATTTCAGGGGAGAACATCAAACAAACAATACTTGTACAGCTTCCACTCAAAAAAGACAACTTGCTGTTCAATCAAAACCTGTACCAGAAACTCATCTTTTCTTAAGTTCCTCTGCATTGAATTTGTTCCAGACTTCCTGTTAATTATTTTCGAGAGTAGTATCACGGCGATTTTAAAGTCGTTGGATCTATTGCCGTTGAACCCGATGAATCTATTGCCGGATTTATGAACGGAGATGGGGAAGGTGGTCGCCGGAGGTGGAGAAGGTCGTCGCCGGAGGTGAAGAAGGTAGTTGTCGGAGGTGGGTTTGGGTAGAGAGAGAAAGTGGAGAGAAAAAAGTGTGGGTGGAGGTGGTCACCGGAGGTGGGGAAGTTGGTCGCCGGAGGTGGGGAAGGTGGTCGCCGGAGGGAAGCTTGTCACCGGAGTTGGGTTGGGTAAAGATAAAGAGGGTAAAGAGAGATGGGTGTGTGTTTTGTGTGCAAAAATAGTTTTTTGTAATATTCATATTTAGCTAAATAATTTTTTATAAAATCATAACTTACATGTTTTTTTTTTGTAAAAAACAGTATTTTTTAATGAGTTTTTGGTAAAAAATTCTATTTTTTTCTGCACGAAAGACGTAGTAATTTAGCTCCAATGATTAGCCCAATCAATTACTTTCTCCATTCATTTTTATTTATCTTTTTAGGAGATAAATTTTGTTTCTAAATATTTTTCATTTTAGTTTTTTTTTAAATGGTCAAAATTATCCTTGTCATTAATATCAGTGTTTTAAAAGATCCCGCCTAGGCGCTAGGCCTCTCTCCAACGCCTAGTTTTAAGTCCCGCCTAGGTCCCAACTAATCTCGACTAGTCCCCGCCTAGGCGCTAGATCCGGCTTCGCCGCCTAGCATCCGCCTAACGCTTTTTAGAACCTTGATTAATACATTAGTTTATTTACTTATGTAATAATGTATAAAACATAAACAAATAGTTTTCAATACGAAAAAAGTGAATTAATCGAAAAGCGCACAATCTAGACTGGACTACATTCAAGTTAAACATAAAAATAAAACTTTAAGAAATACTTCATTTATAATAGTTTGCATTTTGCAAGAGTAAAAAGAATCATTTCTTAATATCCAACACAAATGTGGAATATTTATTTGTTCTTGAAAACCCAAGTTGCCATATTCAAAGCTTGGAGATGTCATCGTGACAGAGACCGTAAACCTAACAAGTAACGAAAGAATTAGGTACTACAGGCAGATCATGGAATGAGGATATTAGAGTTTGGGGTGGAATATGATTATGCCTGCGAGTTCGTTGAAATGTGTGGTTAAAGATTAGGGAATTTGATCAGGAAGTTTCTTTTTTAACAAACTACTTTTCCTCAAGTTTCTCATTAAATTAAAATGACCTGAAGATTCTTATTCAGTAATATATAATACTGCATGCAATATTATTATATTCACTCATATGTGAATAAAATACCGCATCTATAATACAACATGGTAAAAAAACTTTTCAGACATTATGAAACTTTTTTAGAACTTCTCGATCACTCTCCCTTAAGATTATCTTAGCATTTGTACATAGCTCACCGAAACATCTTTTTTTTCTTGATCATTTATCTTAAAAATAGATAATCAAATCATCATCTATATGCTGTGCAACGGAAAATAAAGAAAATCAATTCAACATCATTTGCTGCATCGAACATAAAGACTCGACTACGTTAATTCCTAATTCATGAAATGGGCTATACATAGGTGCAATTCTTAAGCATATGGGGATTTGGCGCCGCTTTAAAGCTCTGCTTTCAATCCTGGAGGTGGGTTCGATCCTCGTAAGTTAGAGGGGCGCTTTCTCTCCCTAGAATTTATCTTCTAGACGCTTCTATGCGTGCATGTGTGCGTATGAGAGTATAGACGCTTCTATGCGTGCATGTGTGTGCATGAGAGTAGTGAAAAGAAAAAAAATAGGTGCAATTCTTAAGGTATTGGGTATGTTTGCCTTGCACACGCACCTTTAGCGTACAATGGGGGTACGCTCATCCATAATTTTTATTCATGTATAAAATTATGTGTTCGCACATAATAACAAGAACAAGTCTCATGCTCAATAAACATGTAAAATGGAATGAATTCATTTGAAATAAATAATAAAGACAAAATAAAATACGTACTACTTCCTCCGTCCTACTTCAATTGAATCACTTTTTTTTGTCTCACATCAAATGAGTCATTTCATAAATGAAAAGAAGTGAACAGTATTTCGGACATTTATATTCTCATAATGTTTATATATTTATAAAAAAATCATTCATTATATCCTTATCATTTTAATCTATATTACAATAGAGGTGGATTTCAACCGCCACACAAAAAGCGGTCAGGATTCAATCTCATAAAAGACAAACAACGACTGTGATTGAATCTACGAATCCCCCTTACTACAGTAGTTACCAGCGGTTTCCTTCAAAACTATTGACCAAAATGACTCATTTTTTGAAATTCGCTACACGGTATAGCGAGTTTATATTATTTTTTTCGTTTAAACTCGCTAAACCATTTAGTGAGTTTAAATTTTAATATTAAAAAAAATTAAATTTGAACTCGCTAATTGAATTAGCGAGTTCTAAGTTTCTTTTCTTCTGTGTGAACACAACCACATTACTAATTCATTTTTCGTCTCGCTTTAAATTACAAAATAAAAATATAAAAATTATGTTTTAATAAAGAAAACTAAAAGAAAATATTATTTTTTTCGTCTCAAATAAATACTTAAAAAAAAATCAATCATTAATTTACTATTTTTCTCATTCATTTTCTCTCCTATTAAATGTTTTTAATTTTTACATTCTTTTTCCTCTAATTTTCTATCCACTTTCAATTATTTGCCAAAAACTCACAAAAAACGCGTTTTTTGTTAACTTAACAAAAAACGTGTTTTACCGCTCACATAATCCACGCATAGTGACACACAACGCAGACCCTCTCTCTCTCTATCCTCTCTCTCTAGACGCAATTGCGTCGACTTCTTCCTCAATCCGTCTCCTTCTCCGGCCAAACCTTCTCCCTCACACCCAAATCTTCACCGGCGACCCTCTCTATCCAAACCCAAAACAACGACCCAATTCCGAATTAGGGCCAACACCGATGGAAATTCCGAGCTAATGCAATAAACAAAGAAGAAATTGATACCGGAGCCCTAATTGAATTGGGCGGAAACAGAATGGAAGATGAAGACGATGCTTACCGAGATGATTTGGTTTTTGAAACAGGTGAGACGGCGTTGGCAAATTCAATTACGAGGCCGGAGGACGTCGCCGAACTCATCGTCGTCTTCCATGATGAGAGAGAAAACGAACAGAGACCTTCACAATTCTCTCTTTCTACCACCAATGGTCAATCAGTGTATAAGTATTAATTTGAGGATCAGTTTGGGAATGCCAGTTTATTTTAATTTGAGTGTCAGTTCAATAGTTTTGGAATGCCAGTTATGTATTGTGGAATGCCAGTTTATTTTGGAATTTTGAGGATTGTTTTTTGAATGCCAGTCTATGTTTTTTCGAGTGCCAGTACATGTTAATTTAAGTACCAGTTTGAGAATTTGATGCATTGGTGGACCGGGTAATTAGATGCCAATGTATGTGTTTTGGAGTGCCGATCCATGTATTTTGGAGTGCCATTAGTGTATAATAGAGTGCTACCCATATTTTTTGAATGCCAAAGCAAAAATGATTATCGGTGTTTTGAGTGCCATGTGTGTATTTGAGTGCCAGTGTACGTGATTTTGAATGCCAGTTCATGGTTTTTTGAATGCCAGTGCTTGTGTTTTTGAGAGCCAGCAAAAATATTAGTGTAACAAAGTGCCAGTTTTAGTTGAACAGAGTGCCAGTGTGAAGAGTGCCAGTTCATGTTTATAAAAGTGCCCGTGTAAAAGTGTCAGTGCCAGTTAAACAAATTGTCAGTGTCAGCCACACCGGCACTTCATAAATCCCAGACGATTTTTTTCACTCAAGAATTTGCGACATACTGAACCAAGATTCTTTATCACACCGGCAGTTTGTTAAACGGACACTCGCATAAACGGAAACCAGTAATTACAAAAATGCCACCGTTTATTTTGAACATGGTTGCCAGTATTTACAAAATTGCCACCGCTTAATTTGAAAACACTTTTTTTCATATCTTAAGAAAAAACTAGTTTTTCATAAGACCAACTCCAATTATTTACTTATTTTTAAAAAAAAATTTAAAAAACATATAAAGATGTCATGGCTCAATTGAAAGTGAGACGGAGGGAGTATAAATTATCACGTTCAAATAAACAAAATTAGTCCCCGCCGTTTCGTCTGTCAAATAGTGCCGCTGAGCACGGCGGCGCAACCAAAGCGCCACAACAATGCACCAGTAATAAAACCCCACCAAGAATTGATTCTCTCTCTCTCTCTCTCACGCACACTTGCCTAAGGGCTCGATTCCTTCCAAAAATTCTCTCACAACAACCTCATATAAAGTACATGATCATAGGCTGCTAACATTTCGATCGAATCTAGGGCTTTTTTTATTTCTGTATACATTGTTGTGATTTACAATGCTTGGATTAGAGCTTTGGTTGAATGACTTGATTTCACACGGATCGTCACAACAATTGGATCCACAATCCGATCCTATCAATTCCCCAACCGGCGGCGGATTATTCCTCGACCCGGTCGCTCCTTCCTCCATCGCCTCATTCATTTCTCTTCACAACGCCGGAGCAGCTTCCAAGTCCGTGTCATGTTGCCGCAGCGGTCGCCGGAGAAATGATGTTTACCGGCGAGGGAACGGCGGATTTTTGTCGGTTACCTTGTCAATTAAGGAGGGTAGTGGTGGTGGCAGTGGTGGGGAAGGGTTTGGTCGGGAAAGTAGTCAAGAGTTGGGGCAAGATGAGGAGGAGAAAAGTTGTGAGAGTGAAAAGGCAGCGTTTGAGGAGGTTGAGGAAAGGGAGGGGAAGGTTATTGGTAGAGTTAGAGGGAAAGGAGGCGCTTTGAATACTACTAAGCATCTTTGGGCTGGTGCTGTGGCTGCCATGGTTTCAAGGTCTTGCCCTCTCTCTCTCTCTCTCTCTTTCCCACCTATTTAAACTTGATCATTTTTTGAGTTGTTTGAATTAAGTTTATTTTTCTTTCTTTCCTTTCCTTAATAATATACCCATTGTTCATATCAGATCTTGGCATTAGAGAAAGTAACTAGACTTTTAAAGATTGTGTTCAAACGCAAATGTTTGATTTGGCTTGTCAAGTGTGTGTTTTGTGATTCATAATTTGAATGAGAATGATATTTTCATGTGGGATTTGCTTGAAAAGTAGGTTTGGTTTGATATTGCTAGCTTCCAGAGTTTTGATCATATTGCTAGGATGTAAATAGGATGGAAGAGGCAAATGAATATAAAGCTAGTAAAAATTGGGACGATTGAGTCTTTGAGTGGGGGGTCATAAATCCTTTTAAAGAAAGCATATATCATGATAAGAATATTTTTACTATCCAACTAGTTTTATCTCATCTCATATATGAGAGGGGTAAGGTTAGAACACCTCAGGGATTTTGGGTGAATGATCAAAATATGCAACTTATTCTTTACATTTTTTACAATCAGTGCAATATATTACGTTTTGACATCTTAATCATATGTACTTTATCAATTGATTACATATAATGCAATGTATTAATTGGGACCCTGACGACATTAAAAAATTTAATGAAAATGCCAACATGACATCCTAATTAGCTCGCCACATAAGGAGAAGACCAACACCCGTTGGGCTCGTTTGGTAGCCAGATAGGATTAACCCGTATTAATAGTGAAGAGATTATTAATCCAGGGATTAATAATACCACCTTTTTTTTTTTGGATAAATATGAAGGGGATAAGAGATGATAAGAGGTCTTATCCGAGTTGTTATGATTATTACTCCGATTGCATTTAATCTACCAAACATCAAGCTTATTGGACTAATAATCCTATCCAGTCCTAAGAAGGGCTACCAAACGGCTAAATGTACTAACATCCGTTAAAAAGAAATAAACACTCGTTAAATAGACACACCCATTTCAACTTTCATCTCCATCTTCAACCTTCTTCTCCACCTTCCAACCACTACATTCAACCCACCACTACTACCGCCATCAACACCACCACTAGACATTCAATTCCCCTAAATATCAAAGCTATTCAATTTCCTAAAAATCAAAGCTGAACCCTAATACCCCATATGAAATAAATCAGATGAGGAAAAACAAATCTAATAAAAAGTGTACGAATCTTAGTTAGGCATAAAAACAACTCATTGTTTTATTACAGTAGAGTAGAGTAGGAGGAGACTAAGATTGATAATCTGACTAAACATCTTGGAATCAATTATGATCAGTAGACTGAGCCTTGAATTTTGTGACCATTTCGACATCCAGAGGAAGTCGAGAAATTGGGGATTTCAAACCCAATTTAAATTGGGGATTCAATTGAAATTAGGGCTTTCAATTTCAATCAAAATCTGGTGCTTTGATTCGGGAGAAGGGATTTGTTTCTGAGAGTTAGATTTGAGTTGTTCATCAAAATTCGAAGGGCTTAGCCTGGTCAATCTCAAACAGAGCTTCATCTCTATCAGAAGATCTACTTGAAAATTTCTCCATCTTTTCCTCCTCCATATGGAATAACCTCCAGAACCTAACACATGGCTCTAACCATGACCTGATTTCGTTTTTGTATAATGCCTGACGATGAGAAAGAGTGGAATTGGAATAGGATATGGAGTTGGGTGGATTTTCGGGATGAAGAAGAGGATGAACTGTAATGGGTGTTTTTTTCCTTTTCTTGAAGGTGATAGAAAGGTTGGTTTTCCCTTACATTTGTTAAATTTTTAACGGTGTGAGTATAGTTAATGGGTTGTCTTGGCTACCTAATAATTATTAATTCAAATATTTTCCATGTCATTTTTCCGTTAGTAAAACCTAACTTCATCCAATGATTTGCATTATTTGAAATGAGAGTTAAAAGTACGTAGGATTATGTGGTAACTTTTTAGTACATTAGACTTGGTGTAATTAAATGTGTGGTACGTTGCATATTTCAGCTATTTTCCCCACGGATTTTGTGTTCTTCTTCTGAAATGAGACTCTCTGTGTGTGATATCCTTATACTTTAGAGGTTTTTGAGTGGATCATAGATAGTAAGGAGTAATATTTTTACTATAGGTGTGGTTCATTTCTTGAGTATGGTTTTGACATTTTCTCAACTGTGGAGAATTCAGTTTGTACTAGATAGCATTCTGTTTGGTACTCTAGATAGCATTGTGTTCTTTTTTTATGAAGGCTTCTAAGTCTATTAAAGGATTCTCAAGTAGTTTTTGCTTGTAGTTCATTTATTTATATTCCGTATAAGATTTGTCATTAGCAACAAGCCATACCTTTTTCTAAGTGCATTTCGTACTGTATCCATGTCTTCTACATGGTGATGCTGGAATTCTATGGAGCCTATTTCTTCAATTAGATCCCATGAGCTGTACTGAGTAATCTGACTGTTGGAGCTGTGAACACTGCTTGATGAACGTATTTGTTTAGTTGAATCTCTATGGTTAATGGAAGTATTAAATGGGCCAAAGGGAGAAAAATGGGACAGGAGACATATTTAGATATGAACGTGGTAGCCTGTAATATCATGAACTCTATAACATAAATCATATTCCTTGAAAGGTATTTTCAGCGTTTGCATTTTTCTTTTCCAGAACTTTTGTTGCCCCACTTGAGAGACTGAAGCTGGAATATATAGTTCGTGGTGAACAGAAGAATCTTATTGATCTTGTCCAGACAATTGCAGCTTCTCAAGGCTTAAAAGGCTTTTGGAAAGGAAATTTTGTCAACATTCTTCGGACTGCTCCTTTCAAGTCTATCAACTTCTATGCTTATGACACATACAGAGGTCAATTGCTCAAGCTAAGTGGGAACAAGGAGACAACAAACGCCGAGAGGTTCCTTGCTGGTGCTGCTGCTGGAATTACTGCAACCGTGCTCTGCATACCTATGGACACTGTATGTGGCTATTTAGGATTTGTGTTTATTTTGATTGCATGATCTCTTACAGTTAACTAACCCTTTCTGATTACACCTATTTCCCCCTTTCTTTTATGGGCAATACAGGACATGAATGAAATTGAAACTGCTATCTCGAATTTTTTCTCTTTGTTTGTCCGATTGGATAGTCTACTTTTTATTGGACATACCTAGAAAATTCTATCATTTTAAGACCGCTCAATGATGACCCTTGCTAGCTGAGAGTTCTCTTTAATAGAAACTGTGCCGATTACTAAGAGGCGTTGTCGTTTATCTCATCTATTTTAGAAATAAATAGCTTGGCTTTAATTTATTATTTACCAGATATGGGTTTTCTGCACCTCAAACGTTTTTGTTTAAAACATGAGATTATACATAGGCTGGGAGTTTTCCCTTTATGGTTGCCCTAACTTTTCATGATTATGCTCCATACATCAAGTGATGATACGATCAAAAAGTGAATAAAATGATTTGTTAGACTTCTACATTAGTTTTTGATACTTCGTATTTTTTTATCCCACTATTTGTAACTTCAACGTTGGAAGTGGTCTTTTAATTTCTAAGTCTGATTCTAAGATTCACCTTGTTGCAGATCAGAACAAAGATGGTAGCACCTGGAGGAGAGGCCTTGGGTGGCATAATTGGTACTTTCCAGCACATGATCCAAACAGAAGGATTCTTTTCTCTGTACAAGGGCCTCGTACCTTCTATTATAAGCATGGCACCCTCTGGCGCAGTTTTCTACGGAGTGTATGATATATTAAAGTCAGCTTATCTTCATTCGCCTGACGGAAGAAAGAGAATTGAAAATATGAAGCAACCAGGTCAAGAATTAAATGCTTTTGAACAATTGGAGTTGGCTCCAGTTAGAACCTTAATATATGGGGCAATTGCTGGGGCTTGTGCCGAAGCTGCTACGTACCCATTTGAAGTCGTTAGAAGACAACTTCAGATGCAGGTCCGTGCAACTAAGATGAGTGCAGTAGCAACTACGGCAAAGATACTGGAGCAAGGTGGTATTCCTGCTCTCTACGCAGGGTTGACTCCCAGTTTATTACAGGTACAATATAGACCATTTTTTATGATTTATTTATTTTTGTTCCATTAAGTTTTTGACTCATCAGTGTTTGTCTCATTAGAAAATTCTCTATTTATGAAAATGCTGTTGATTGGAATTGGTCACATGGTGTCTAGTTTCACCTTGGACTTCACTAAGTCACTTGCCCATTAAGTTAGATAAAATTTTACTCCCTCCGTCCCAAAATGCTGTCCCAAAATGAATGTCTAAATTTTCAAAATTGTGCCAAAAAAATGAATGTCCATTTTTTTTTTTTGTCAAAGTTACTAAATCATCCATTAATAACAACAAGTTCTATTTCACAGCTCACACTTACACTCATGATGTAATATAGCGAGTCATTAAGGGTTTTTGTATTTATGCTACTAAAAATGCTGAAATCCCAACTTTCTTAAATGTCCCTCGAAGTTAAAATTAGATATTGATTTTGGTACGGAGGGAATAATTCACAATTATGTGAGGTTAAGATTTCACATGAAAACCAACTTAGGCTTATTATGTAGTCTTAGAATCTCTGTGGCACATGACATTGTGTCTAATTTGGTTTTCTAAAGATTTCCAGTCTCAACAATATTCTTGCTCTGATTCTACAGGTTTTACCATCGGCTGCAATAAGCTATTTGGTGTACGAGTTCATGAAGATAGTTCTTGAAGTCGAGTCAGCATAAGATTTAGAAGTTAGGGCTTGTTCAAGTTGACAGCGAAAACATTAGATTAGTTTCAATGGGTAGGTGACAAATTTGATTTTTTACTCTTGGCAAGTAACTGGGCAAGGACATAGCATCTTTACCCCTATTGGTGTACCTGCACACAAATAAATGAATATTCCAAGAGAACTATGAAAACACATTTGAATAATCTTGTTCCGTTCGCAAGTGCAATCTTGTTCTGTTCGCAAGTGCGTATATTAACTTGACACGAGTTGCAGCAAACAGAAGATAGATGAACTACGAAGCACCCAATTTACTGAACTTGCAAAATTAAGCGTCTTCATGCATGGCTTTAGCTATTTATACTCTTGCAAAATTTAGCGTCTTCATGCATGGCTTTTGCTATTTATAGTTACTAGAATACGTCAATATCCGTCTGACACACACACACACACACACAGGTCACAGGACAGCCACAAAATGGTGAATCCTGCAGTCCTGAATGAAAATGAATGATGTAGCACTGGTCTAAAGTAAATTTCACCATCATGAACTTAATGAAATAAAGATGATTTCTATCAAAATGAAACCATATACAACCGAAATATCATTTCATTGCCACTTTAAAAGGAAGAATCAGGTTACAAATTTATGCCCTAGGGGTGGTATTTCTTAAATTACAAAAAAAAAAAATTAAAAAAAAAAAAAAAATTGGTCAAATCTTTATTGTTTTACAGAGATACAACACACTCCTCGTCTATGCTACACTCAATCTGGTTATCCCATTGCTCGCAAGTCCTTACACTTGTTACAACTATTAATAACATTATTGCTGCCAACCATACTGCTGATTACGATTTCCTGGCATCTGGTTCGGACCTCTACCACCTCCTCCAGAACCTCCATACTGACCACCACTCTGATAATTACTAGGAGGGCCATAGCCACCAGATGTTCCTCGTGGACCAGTAGCAGCAGCCCCACTTGGCGGTCCTCGCCCTGGTGGCGGGTACGGACCATTAAAACTTCCACCTTGGGCCCCACGATCTGGATAAAACCCTCCACTAGGGTTCCCACCGGGAGGATGCCTATTTGGTCCTCCTCCTGGAGGGCCACGGGGCTTTCCATATTGATGATGACTAGGTCCAGCGGCTATGGGAGGATGGTTATTGTTCATGGGATGATTATGACCTGCTGCCCAGTGCTGAGGATGGGCTTGCCCAGATTGCTGCACCGGAGGCAACCGAGCATGCTGCTGCGGGTGCTGCAATTTCTGTCTCTTGGCCATTTCCTCATTTTGGCGCTGCTGTTGCCTTTTCTTCTTTGTTTGGAACTCGTGTGAGGCTTCATACTTGGGTAAACTGTTCAATCAGAAGATATTTTGGTCAACTAAACTAACTTGCAATAGACAAGTTCTATGAGAAAAACAGTACAGATCAAACAATCATCAAGGACTTAACTGCAACTTGGCAATTTTGAAAAGTATCTGGAATAAGTTTAGGCACATATAAAACGTAAATAAAGAAATGTGTACCTCTTAGGATCACAAGGGAAGGGCTCAGTCCAGAAGTATTCAGCATCAAGCGCATCTTTGGCAGATATTCTCTACACAAATTAAGATTAAACGAAGGAAATCAGTTTCTGGAATGAAAACATGTACACCGCCAACTGGACTGGAGTTTTTTTTTTTATTTTACATAATGGGTGTAATCGTGAGGCAACAATCATACAACCTGATTGAAACACTAGTGCATAGAGTGAATGAATTAAAAGTTTCTTTTTCACGAATATTCTCGGTCACCCACCCCTGGGGGGGAGGGGGGATAATCTATTTAGTTGTAGGAATTACTTTAAAGAAGCTGTTCTTGTCATTGAGATATCCTCAAAGTGTATCTCACCATGTTACTTAGTCTTGTCTAAATCTTTAGTGTAAGATCTAAAAGTTAACATCTTTTAAAAGGAATAGGAATTGCTAACACCTTAGTCTCAACTGCGACATCCGTTGATGCTTTAATCCGATTGTACCTAATGCATAGAAACCAATTTCTGTAACAAATTGAATCTTAGCTTATACAGAATTAGTACTCTAATAGCTAATAGATTGTGACAAGAAAATCTTTAGTAGTGACTTCTTGAAAATCTTTGGCAGTGTGTAATTATAGTTCCAGTTCCTATTAACCTAATTGGTATATTATTTGGTATATTATCTGAGGAAATTCCTTAGTTTGTGGTAGGGTTGTCACCAAATTGATTCTCCTAAACATCTGTGAGTTCCCCATTCTGCACAAGGTACAACAAACTATTCATTACAGTAACGACTCCTGAAACAAAGAATTTATCTGCATACCAACACACAAAACCTACTGTTAACACGAACGTGAAACAATTTTAGCACTCACCTATTTTACCTAGACTCGGGTACCGGTATCTGACACGGGTACGGATCTGAGTGTCGGATTCACTTTTTCTAAAAAAAATGGACGCGGGGACACTGTCCTAGATTTGGACACGGTACGAGGATGCATTAATAACAAAAGGCATTGAGTTAATTTATATATTTTGCTTATCATAAAAAATAGTCTGATTTTTTTTTGTACAAAAATATAATTTTATTTTTTATTTTTAAATAAATTTATAATATTAATGAAATTTGGCTAAGATATAATGTATAATTGTAATATCTTTATAAATGAAAACCCGGGTGTCGGGTACGGATTTCATACCCATGTGGGCCATGTCGGTGAGAGTCGTGTCGGACACGGGTACTTTGGCAAATTTGAAGAGTACATAAGCACTCACATAAGTTAGGAAAATAAGTATTAATTCAACCATGAGTCCACTGTCCTTGAAACACATGGTCGCGAGATGACTTTAGTGATTTTTTCAACAGAATATCTGCAAACTCGCTTATATATTTTTTGGATAGACATGATAGACTTGATAGTTCAAGGAGGATAGCATGTGAAAATAACTTCCTCCCAAAAGAAAGTGCAGCCTAAGCAGACACACATTCAGAAATATATGTTGTCAATCCCATGTCAAATCACACTTAATATTTTATGCTACCACAAACACAGTTTCTTAAATTTCATCAATAACATATACGGAGTATATATATTAACATCCATCCCTGGTTGACAAGTTATATACTGGTTTTAATTCGAGGACAGATATTTGTCCCTGACTTATGCTTCCAGTTTATTAATTAAGAGGATAAAGATGGTAGGTCAAAAATCTTCGAAAGGGGCCAAACCTTTTTTGATAAGTGGAAGGCACTAATAGGAATTGGAACGCTACCAGGAAAAAAGAATACCTTTGATGGATCAAGAGTCAACATTTTTTCCAACAACTCCAACGCATGGCGATCAAAACTATATGGAGATAGAACAGACACAAACTTCAAGGATCAAATAGAGAAAAATTTACTCCCTCCGTCCAAAAATGAATGTCAAAAAAAAAAAACAAATTTGCTCTTGATCAAGAGCAAATTTGAATTTTTTGAGGACACATATTTTGGGACAGGTAGTGTATCAATATTCATCTGAATACAGGGGGTGTATACTCACTGTTTGTAAGCATCCCTAAGCCGTCTCTTCATTGGCCTGGTAGGCTTGAACTTAGTATACCAGGGAATCCTGGAAACTCCAGGCCAGTTTTGCTCGTCAGGAGATCCACAAAGCTCGAATATCTTGTTCAATTGCTCAGGCTACAGAAAATTATTCAAAGATAGAAACAAGATATTAATTTCTGCCATACACACGGTATTTCGTAAGCCGCAAAAATGTTTTGAGTTGCAATATACTGTAAAATTTTAAAGCTAGTACGTGTAGACCAGATTAAAAAGCTGCTCTAGGATTAATTTGATTGTGGACAAGCAAAGGTACAAGGTTGATTGCAGCTTTTAGCTAATAATTCCTGAACTGGCTGCTGATATAGGTATGGGAGATGCAAACCAAGAAGAAAGCGTTTGCCATAAAATGGAAGTTGTAAGTCTCTCGAAAGCACAATTCTAACATACTCAGTTACACAAACCATGCCAAACAAACCGGGACATAAAGACTTAAATGGGCTTGATATCTGCAGCAAATGTTGGTCTCGCCTATCTTGAACTTCCCTTCTAAACAAAGATGAGAATCGTAGCAGGTATACTAATTTGGATTTGTATAGCGTACATGTTTTAGACCCTAAGAAACGCAAATGCATAAAAATGCTTATGCTTCCTCACAGACAGGCAACTACATTCGATGTTATTCACCCAAAGAACATGTATCCGAAACACTTGGACACTTAATTCCCTTTGCGGTTATTTTATTTATATGGAGCTTCAGACAATGTAGATATTCTTGGAGTCTGAGTCCATCAACATAAGGTTGTGTTCAAAATACAGAAGAATCTTGTAACCCTTATCCTGGATAGCCCCTAATATCTTTCTACCTTTTCTTTTATTTCTGGATAAACAAGATGCATTAATGTGCACGAGGGCCGAGTTCACACCGGAAATTAGTAGTTGAAAAGGGAAAAAGGCGGACAAAGAACTAACTCTCTTTCCTAGGAACTTCACAAAATGCAACATCAAGCTCCCATCACTATCGGCCATTGAAGGCACAAAAAACAATCCACACCCACCAGGAGGAATTACTCAAGCAAAAATAAAATGAGTTCAGCATGCAATTCCATCACCCTGATGACAACTGCAACCCCATCAAAGTAAACAGACGGCATAGAGAGCAAAAGGATTGCCACCATACATGCTTATTACATTCAATCATCTAAATTTCTATAGTGGAGAGAAAGAATTCTCAACTGTCTTTGTTACTGCCCAAGCCCCATAAATGATACAAACAACGCTGCAATAATGTCGAAGGATATGACTTAACAAAATTACTTCATTTTTGGACATGCAACACTAGCAAAATAAGCATAAAGAGAAAAATTGTAGTAGCTCAAATAGAACTCCAAAAATGATCAGTTGGAACGAAACCCACGCAACCACCCATTATAGAGCATACTTGCCATCAAAGTAACATCACCTACCAGAAATAATCACACTTTATAATATTCACCCAAAGCCAAAAATAGCCCGAGAATGAATAAGTATGCTTCTCAAAGAAAGTAAATAGTCTGGGTGCATAGCAGTAGCACAGAAATGAAACACATTATCTGGTCAAAAACAAATGAGAGACTAATATGCTCATGAGCAATCCTCCCCTTCCAGCAGAATATCCTTCCTGCAATCCTTTCTTCCATATCATAACCCCCCCCCCCCTTACAGCTTCTAAAATCACTAAAGGAAGCCATTAACCAAGATAGAATCTAAATGTAGAGATGTACCATTGTATCCAATTTCTCTTGCGACTTCAAGAGCTTTCAACCTAGCAATAATCATGAAATTTCCAGTTTGCATTTTCATACACGTCCTCAGTATCCAACTTCCAGCGAATGCAAATTCTAGATTTCTCTTCATGAACAAATGGTTCATACTGACTGGACACAAGCTGCTTACCGGATTTCCCAGCTTTATTGCCCACTTTTTCAACCCCAGTGACAACAATCAGATCCTATCTTCTAGTAATTTCCACCACCACAATTTGGATGAAAGCCTCTAACTTTCTGTGGCCCAGTCTACTTAGGAAGAAAGCAACAAAAAATGCCTGACTTCTCTTGAAATGACGTCACCACATAACAATAATTGCAACCATAGTCTTCCTCTTGTTTGTATTGCGCTTCAGCAAAGAATAAAAAGATACAAATAAATTTAGATAAAGTTTAAACAGGCATCCATCTACATGCCATTCAGCCTGGAAGTTTATCCCTGCAAGCATTTGATGACTCCTTTACCTCTTCTTCCTAAAAAGGTCTCTCGTGCCATATCATCTTTTCCTCTAAAATTGAATTCAATAGCAGCAGCCAATCCACCTTTAGTATCCAGTGAATTCACTGTTCTAATTGTTTTATGTTTTACCAAAAACCTAGTTGTCAACCCATGCAAGGGCACAGGTGGTCATATTTCTTGTATCATTGACAAATAAAATTTTAAATTTTGAGTTCAAATTAAGTGCAATAATTATAAAATTCCTTGCCAATCGTAAATAAATAAACTTTTAAAATTACAGCACCTTTAAAATATACTCCCTCCGTCCCAAACCTAGATACCCATTTTGCCATTTTGGGCGTCCCAAACTAACATACCCCTTTCCTAAAATGGCAAAGACTCTGTACTATTCCCTCCACTCATTCTCGCTCCTATTTTACTTTTATACTCACAACACCAATCAACTTTACTATTCCCTCCACTCATTCTCTCTCACATTTTACTTTTATACTCACAACACTTTCTCCATTACCCACTTTCCTTAATTCCCGTGCCGAACACAAAATGGGTATCTAGGTTTGGGACGGAGGGAGTATATATTATGAAAGAATATCGTAATAACAAACATATGTCGATGCTTTAATTTTCTCGTAGAACTGTGGTTGTCAAATATTGGTTCCATGATAAAATTCCACTACTATATCACGATGTTATTTTATTTTCCTTTATATGGTTACTAGTTAGAACAAAATATGACAAAAATTATAGTAAAAGACCATAAGAATGCGAGGAAAAATGAAAAGGGTAAACCATAGATTTATGCATTATTTGAATGTCTAAAGAATGCTACTTAAATCAAACTGTGCACTATCCAAAATGAAATATATTTATATCTTATCAAAACATTTAGATAGGAAAACAGATAAATTGGATACAAAATTTTATCAAATGCATAGGTAGATTTTTACAGATTTTATCAAATTTCTATTTCTTATTTTATTTTTGTAAGAGGGTGCCACGTGGACAGCTTGAAGAAGAAAGCTTTGTCCATGTGGTATGAGAAAAGAAGGTGAATTTTATACACACACATATACTCCCTCCGTCCCACGTGAGTGTGAAACAGAATTTTGGGCACAATAACTAGGAATAATAGTATAATAAGAGAAGAGAGAATGAGTGAAAAGAATAGTAAGTGGATTGTTGTTGTGAGTATGACAAGTGAGTCCTATTGAATATAAAATAATAAAAACTTTGCCATTTTGGGAAGTTCACACTCATGTGGGACGAACGAAGAAAAAAATAAGTTCACACTCACATGGGACGGAGGGGGTATATATGATTTGGTGGGTGGGGAGGAAATAATACTCTCCTCAACCTCATACATGTCTGCAACTATATCCTCACTGATAACTAACCAGGCTCCTGATACTATTTTTTCTCCTACGTGCATTAGCATTTAGCAACTGATTGCGTCCACTTTCCCATCCACGAAGTAGAGACTCGGGATATGTTCATAACGTAAAACTAGTAGGCTCAGGAAATACCAAATTTGAAAAATGTATCATCTCCTTTGGCCAAAGACATATGGATGTTTGCACAAAAAGAAGGTAATACCTAATTTGTTTCGACGGAGCTGATATCATAATCTGATTATGTGCATATATACAGAAATCTTAATGCGTTGCGTGGAAGCTACCAGGTAATTCCTTCAATTTGTTTTTCTAAGCCTACAGAAATCATAACGCACTGCGTGCTCAACCAAAAATTATAGATGTCAAAGAGATAAAAAAGCTAATTAAAAAAGAAAAGGTCGAAGAAACTATGAGTGTGAAAATCACGTGACTAACACTAAAGAGTCCAAGCATCATAGTGTATGATCATTCAGACCTCTACTACAATAATTATGGGTGGCAACACAATGGCTAACAACTCACAGATCCCACCTCTCAAATAAAGCCAACTTTTTGTCTGTCTAAATAAACCCTGTTGGTACATGTTTCGACATGCTCTGACACTGAACAAACCCGTGCAGCTGAAATAACTAGCACAAATAGATTTTTCATGAGTCCATTAAGAAAGCAAAGGCATAGCACTTAACTAGCTGAAGGTTATAGCAAATAAATCACATAATGCCTATAGTCGTAAAAAGAAAATAATGGGTATGAAAAGAGACAAGTCTCAAGTTTAAGCACAAGGAAGACAAAGACTTAAAGAGAAAGCCTAACCTCATTCTTTCCGGGTAAGATTGGTTTTCCTTGCAAGAGCTCAGCAAAGATGCAACCAACTGACCACATGTCCACACACAGATGGACCATACTTTGTCGCACCAAGCAGCAATTCTGGAGGTCTGCTCAAACCATATCAACCTCAATCATGTGACAACGAAGTGGGGCATAATTGCCAACATGATCATCCAGAGGCAAGCAAGTATGGTTTGATAATTTAACAAATCTATCACGCGTATTACCTATACCATAGAGTAATAACGCGATTGGTGAGATTTCCATTGTGGTCACTGGAGAATGACCGCGCTAAACCGAAATCAGCAAGCTTTAAATTTCCCTCATTGTCAATGAGAAGATTAGATCCTACAGGAGCAAGTTAACAAAATTAAGCTCCAGTTGCATAAAAATATACTTAGATAAAGCATAACGGATTTTTACCCTACAACTACCTTTTATATCCCTGTGAAGTACTTGGTTAACATGACAGTAATGAAGCCCCGTCAGTAATTGCTTCATGTAACACTGCAGAAACATTTTGAGATGAATTGATCATCTTGGACCTAAAAAGTAAATACTGCATTCCATATCCATACAAGTATACAATACCTTGATCTGGGGAATCGTAAATCTTTGTCCTGGACGATCAGCAAGGCCTGTTAAATCATGATCCATGTATTCGAAAACCATGTAAATACTGCCCCTGTACTTGTTACCATCTGTTCTCCCAAAGAGTAATAATCAATGTCAGATATTTCCCTTTATCCAGAAAGATATGAAATAGTTGGAGTAACTGTGAACTACTGGGTAGAGAATGAAACAGGCCAGCCATTGAAACACATTGAATTTAAGACATATAGTCACCTGGCTTTCCATGCTCATCCTGATCCCGCCCTGGATAGGATATTAAAAGCATCCCAAGTATAAGAAAATATATTAAATTGCACTGAAGCTTCCATGGGAAATGTGTGTTTTTACATCCTTCTGAACTAAATACCTGGTGATGTCACAATCTCTTTCAACTGGATAACATTTTCATGCTGCAGCTTCTTTAAGATTTTAACTTCTCGAATGGCAGTGATAGGAAACTGCAAATACAGTAAAAATCCAACTTTTAACAGAAGAAATGTGCACAATCAGCTAATTTAACAGGCTTCCAAAATAATCCAAATAACTTCTGCGAGAAACTGTCATCTACGAAACCAACACAGCAGGAAAAGAGAAGTACCCCTTCTTTTTCATTGTCCATGCGAATTTTCTTCAAAGCAACAATTTCTCCTGTTTTTATTTCTCTCGCCATGTAGACTTGACTGAGAAAAACGAAGAAATGCAGCACAGAAACCAAAACAGGAATTAAATAGTTAGTGGTAATACAACGGTAAGAAATCATATCTCATAAAAATCCACGTTCAAAATGCTTGAAAAATTAAAACTTTGTTGAAATGTGCAAAATATTGTTGAGAGTGGATAAGTAACGGTAAAGATTCAGATGACGCTTGATTCTCAATAATTTTTGTTTTCCAAGGGCATAGTCTTTTCTCTCTCGCATATCAATTTCATCTGAATTAAGTCATCTTTACAAATGTGAACACCCTAGATCTCTATATCCCATCACTATGATGTACTTAGTCGTGCTCACATCACATTACACTCGTCGTGCTCACATCACATTACACTACACATCTAGTACCACATGATACCATAATTATGGGGTAATCCAGTTTTTCAATCGAAAGTATCAGTTACTATGTCTTACCGATAAACTACTATAACTGAGCAAAAAGTTCCCGAAAACCTAACAGCTGCACGGAATCAAGTTCAGTGGCGAAGCTACCCACAGCCGATGGTGGTCAATCAACACCCTTGATTTTAGAGCTATGTCATTTTACCACCCAAGAGTTATAAAAAATTAAATCTTTACCACTCAAAATAGTATTTTTATCATTTTTTACCCCATTTGGTTTAGGAAAAAAGATCACTGTAGCATAATTTCGATGCCCTTCAACAAAATTCCTGGCTTCTGACACGGATTAAGTTCAGTTTATAGAAAATACAAAAATAAAAATAGACGATTGTAGAAACAAAACTTCATTAGGGAGGATTGGCTTTACCCCAGTACTAGGTAACTGTACAACTGCAAAGTCTAACAAAGTAATGCAAGTAAATACTTCAATGAGACCCACAAATTTAGACAATCAACGTAAAGAAACCAAAATTAGGGGGAAAAAGGAAGAAAAACAGACGAACAGGATTGGGGCAAAAGGCAATGTAAAGAACACAAGTTTATGCGAAATTCAGAACGAGAAACAGAAGAACATGATTAGGGCAAAATTACCCGTAAGTGCCTTCACCAATTTGCTCAAGTTTCTCGAAGCAGTCTACACTTCGCGACCCCCACGACGGTGATTCATTCAGATTCAGCTGTCCATACCCAGCCGCGGCCATCTCTCTTCTTAAAAAGCACTCTACATAAATTAGTGTATACTCCGTATCAATTTCAATCTCTCTCTCTCTCTCTCTCTCTCTCTCTCTGGATCTTAGTTAAAATGTAGATTGTGTACTGGTTAGTTAAAGTTGGGCGTAGGTGAAGCATGAACAATTTGGTGCTATCTTAGTTCAAAAAGTTTGCTAAATCAAACAGATATATGGTAAAAACTTGAATTAATAATTTTTATCTTTTCATTCTTATGCTATCAATTTCCTGGCCTAAGCCCGTGTTCAAGACCACGGTTTTTTTTTTTTTTAATTTTTTTTTAAATTTAAAAAAAAAAAATTAAGGGCAAAATGGGAAAGAGACAAAATAGTGAGGGCAAAATGGAAATTTCGACAAGTGAAACTATTCATACTACTGTTCAAAAGACCCCTTTGTACTATAGATATATAGATGGTCATCCTTTCATTTATCTGTCATCCAGAAATCCATTAATTTGCTGATGTGGCATGTTGAAATGGAATTTTTTGATTTAATAGACATATTACATTGTTCATTTGAAAGAGTAGGTCTTGGAAAAACTAATTTTCTCAAAATGTTATGGAAAAACTAATTTTCAACATTGTTCATCCATCTTATTAGTTAGGCTAAGCGTTTAAAACTAATTTTTTTCTTATATTTGTAAAAAATTAGTTTTTCACAAGATTTTGGCCATTTGAAAGTATAAATGGTTAAGAATGAAAAATATTAAATTTTATACCCTTATATAATATTGTTAGAATTGTAAAGGGGTTAAACGCAGGGTTAATTCCTCTAATATCCCTTTAGCGAGATTCAAATTCAACGCAATACACATCAAATCTAAAATTTCACATACACCCCTCGATATCTTATAACTGACTTATAAAACTGTAACATCTCTTATAAGTGACTTATAAAACTTTTTCGTCTTTTATAATTGACTTATAAAACATTTTTTTCAAAAAAAAAATCAAAAATTTCAATAGTAATAACGAATTAATCTCATAATTTACATATTACAACTCTTATAGCTGAATTATAAAACCAACATGCCTCTTATAAGTTATAATTATTTCGTCTCTTATAATTGACTTATAAGACAAAAAAAAATCAATAAAAACAACGAATTAATCTCATAATATATACAACTCTTATAGCTTAATTATAAGACCATTTCACCTCTTATAATATAATTATAAGACATTTTTTCGTCGAAAATGATAAAATAAAGTATAAACTCATGTCAGTCTTGAACAATGGCTTGACTGAGATTGACATCAGAAAAATATTGCTCAATCTGTTGTTTGTATGCCGGAGAAAGCAAAATCGACAGATCTAGACACAGATCTCTGAAGATATGGTGATTTGAGGAGGCCAGTGCAGAATAGGTGTAGGAGTAAGAAGGACGATGGTTGGCCAAAGGTGTAGAAGAGAGAGGAGAAAAGGAGGCGGTGTGAGGGTGTCGGAAAGTGGACTCTGGCGGGAGGGGAATAGGCTGACCGGCGTGACGAAAAGAAGGGAGTACACTTCGACGTATTTCATAGATCTAACCGGGAAATGCGCAGATCTGGTCAAAAATGCGCAGATCTGACCGGTCGTAGATGAGGAAGGCGAAGGGAGAAGAAGAAAGTGGACGTCGATTTAGGGTTTGATAGCAAGGAGAGGAGGGAGGTGGTGTCAGTTTGTATACAAAAGATGCAAGTCACCCGCGGTAACGAATAGGTGCCGATGTATTGAAGGGCGGCAGCGTGGACGGAGGAGAAGTTGCCGGAGAAGTGGGTGGGCAGAGTTAGAGAGAGAGAGAGAGAGAGAGAGTGTGTGTGTGTTTAGAGGGATAAAGAAGAGATAAAAAAAAAAAAAAAAAAAAAAAAAAAAAAAGAGGAGAGAGTATGGAGGTGAGGGATGTGTGGGGCATATAATTTGGGAAAACTCTTTTTTTTTTATAAAGGAAAGGATGTTTCTTAAAGCGGGAATAAATCTGGACATGGGGGCTCTAAGGGAATTTTTCCTTAAACTTATAAATAAAAAATTAAAAAAAAAAAAAAAAAGCCCATCCCTCCCCTATTTTCTCTCACAATGCAGTCCAAAATGCCAAAGACTCTCTCCATTCCCATATCAGTCGTCTCTTCTTTTTCTCCCCACCCTTTTTCTTCACGTCTGCCCCGATCCACCCCTAATCTGGCGCCTTCCCCTCTCTCCCGATCACTCCCTACACACTGCCCACCCACCATGTTTCCCTTTCTAGCTCTAGCGGTGGTGCCCCTTCCTTCCACTCCAACAGGGGCGGATTTAGTGTATTAGATGGGAGTGCACGTGCACCCGGTCAAGTTCTATTTCTAGTTTAAAAAATTATAAAAAAAAAGTACACTACTTATTAACTGCACTCGCAGATAATATTAGTTAATTTCCTCATTTGACATTGACAGATTTTATTACTAGTTCAGTTGGTAAGCTGTTATAGTTTATCACTAAGGACTAGGTTTCATATCCTACTAGCTACAAAAAAAATTCACATTATTTTTAGCCTCTAATATGAGAAATGAACTCTTTTTCAAAATCTTACTTATATTTTTTTATCATCATAACTAGTTTTTGCTTATTATTCTAGTTAAACTTTTTATCCCTATTATGATAAATGATTTTTTTATTTTAAATATTCTTATTTTGGGTTCTTTTGCTTATAATTTTAACTAATATAAATGAATTTTATTTATTACCTATTAATTTTTTCATCGTTTATTGTTAGTAAAAATAAGTAAGTTCGAAGCATATAAGAAAAAAATTACAATATTAACTTCAAGAAATGCTTCCAAAAATGATGTCATCATTAAAACAAAAATAATGTAAATATCATTTTTTGTTACTTCTTCATGACATAAACTTACTATTTCCAAGTAAATGATAAGTAACTATTTTATAGTCATTTATAGCATTATATTTATATCATTTACTTAGTTTTTATTTCCATTTAGTCTTAAATTAGTATAATTTAGCTTCTTTTGTTCTATATCTTCGATTTTATGCTTGTTGGTATGTTTTAGTATTTATACAGGTTTTTAAGTCAATTTTTGGAACAAATAAAGCTTGAAAAAATCTAAGGAACCAAAGTTGAGGAAGGGACATCTTCAAAATAAACATCTAAGCCTAAACCCAGCTGGAGCAGCCGTGCTCTACAAAATGGAGCGGCCGTACAAATGCATATGTCAAGCCAAAATGACCCAAGTCCTCTGGAGCGGCCAAGCAGCTAAAGTGGAGCGGTCGAGCAGCAAAAAGGGAGCGACCGTGCATTCAATCCAGTTCAAAAAGATAATTTGGTGCCAAGGCTTGTACGGCTGTGCAAGTCATAGCGCACGGCCGTACACTTACTGTTATCGGGCTGAAAAGGCACCTCTTGAAGACAGCTTTTTGAAGAGTCCCAACCTTTCATACATATGCCTATTTAGAGGCCCCTTTGTACTCAGTTTTAGGCATCCGAAAATCATTCAAAAACATCGGGGAGGATCAGAATATACTTAGAATTCATAGCAAAACACTTTAGCAATATATATATGCATACACAATTCTTGAAGAATCATCAAATGTTCTTAAGAGTTCTTGTACACTTTTGAAGATCGTGAATGAAATACAATATGTAAGACTTCTTTCCGGCCTTTGTCTCTTCTAAAATTATAAGAATAAGTATATATTTCCATGCTTATTTCTTATTCTTTCATTATAATTTCAATGGCTAGTGAGTAATCCTTCATTTCTTGGAGCTGGAAACTTGGCTATTATGTTCTCATCTTCATAATTTATGCTTCTTCTCCATGTCAAATCAATTCTCTTCATATCATTCTTAATGCTTGCAATATGGAGACGTCCTTGGTTGTATATTCTTAGTTAACCAATAGAAGAATCTTGGTTAGCGGAATCCTATGAATTGAACTAGGCTTCATTAATCACAAGTGTAGTTTAATGACCTAGGGATGATCCTTTAGTGGAGAATACGTGAGAATAACCTGAACTTAGTGGATTTTGACTTATACGGAACCCTCGAGAGGTAAGCCGGGTTGCCTGCTCGTGACAGGCGGGAATACCATTAACGGAGCCTTGAGAGATAGGTCGTGTTAGTCTTAAAATACATGTGCTAGGCCTTCACCCATGAGTAGTTAGAACAACTTATCGTATCATCCTTGATTTATGACATTTTCATCTTAAAACAATTTCTTCATATCATTCTTAAACGACTACAAATATAAAGACGTTCGTATTTGTATGAACTCTAGTTAATTGAGAGAATGACGTAACTGTGAATCTCGGTTAGCGAAACCTTATGAAGTAAACTGGGTTACATTAATCACGAGAGTAGTTTAATATTCTAGAGATGTTCCTTGAATGGAAAGTATATGGACTTTATAAGCAATAATGGATTCTTACTAATTATGGGTCATCGAGAGATAGGGCATAATTAGTGAAGAATACAAATGCTAATTGCTTGATCGTGAGAAGTAGCATAGGCTGAATGTACCATCCTTGTTATTTTGATGAAAACCTTTATTTAAAGCATGATTACTTGATGAATGTATGTTGTTCGAAATCCAATCCCGAGAATACTTTTATTATAAGCTAGAGTAGTTTATGTATGTTTCTAATATTTTCATAAACTAATTCATACTTTCCCCAGTCATTTTATTTATATATTTATATAAAAACAAGTATCATATAAAGTAAATCATGTCTTTGTGGGATCGACCCCTTGCATTAGCTATACTATTATAGCCCGTGCACGTGCGGTATTTAAAAGAACCGTTAGGTTTGAGACGAACGAGTATTGACGTCGTTGTCGGGGACAACGGTTTACCTTTTGATATTTGTCTTTATTATATATTATATTATTATTTATTATTATTATGTTATATTCTAACTCTGTTTTGTAGGTACTTCTTCACCCTCCCCTCTTTCATTTATCCTTAAAACATTGAGGACAATGTTTACCTCAAGTGTGGGGGGTATCTATCTATTTTTATTGCTTTTTAGTTTAGTTTTCCTTTTAACTTAGTTGTATTTATTTATATTTATGTATGCATCATGTAAAAAAAAATTCCTATGATTACTCATCCTTGTGTTTGTCAATTGTCTTAGGATAATGTCCTTCCCTTCCTCTTCATATTTTCTATAATCTTAGAAATTATTAGTAAAAGAAACATAGGGATATTTTAGAAAGTATATTGAAAGCATCATAAATAAATATAGCATTATATAGGATTTTATTAAGAAAAAGAATTATTTAGATTAGTTATATTCTTCTTGATCATACTAAGCTCTTGGTTGTTTAAAATTTTGTGAAGCATTATAAGTTGTTTCTTCAAATTGTACACTTTAAAAAATTTTGATTTTTATTCCCTCCTTAGAAATATTCATATTGTTTTGCATCTTTTGAATCACAACCCTTCATAAAAATCCATCCTTCCATTTCCACTAATTAAATCAAGGCAACAAAAATTTAATCTTAATGCTCAAAAGTGACAATAATTTTAGTAAAAAAAAAAAGAGCAAAAAACATCTATTATTTCCTTAGTAACTCGGGGCACGGCGTTCACTGCGACGATGCACTCCTGCCAAATGAAAATAACATTAAGTGTTTTTTATCTAAGTATTAGGAACATGGGGTTCGCAGCCACTATGTATCCTACTTGAAAGGTTCAAAATCACTTAAGTCTTTTGCAAACTTTAACACGTATAAATAAGATAATTTGTAGCCTTGATAAAATTTTCCACTATCATCCTCCATTTCCATCCTTGTGATTCAAAAAGTGCATCTCGGTTTCTATGAATACTTCTAATTTGTGAATAAATGATCATTATTCTTAATTGTACATTTCAAGCAATAATATTTTTCGCAAAACACTCTAAAAGAGTGAAAATTTCTTTATACCAAGCTTATGATCCAAAGGT
The DNA here is from genome assembly GCA_022495995.1 of Adenophora triphylla var. japonica. Lineage (NCBI taxonomy): Eukaryota > Viridiplantae > Streptophyta > Magnoliopsida > Asterales > Campanulaceae > Adenophora > Adenophora triphylla. The sequence goes on along the minus strand of JAFEMH010001417.1, from coordinate 396,860 downwards.
TCCTCCTTATCTACATTTTGTTTTGCTTAGTCAAAATCTATATATATATATATTAAAGTTGGTGAGGAGGCTTAAGGATTCGCCACGTAGACATGTTTAGGCAAATTCTTGCTTTTGGAGAAGCCACATCATCACCATTCCAAAGTTTAAAGACTCTTGATATTCTCCTTATTAGCTAATACTAATAGTTAATAGTAATAGTTATTATATAGGTTAACTATTACTATTAATAGTATTAGTTAACTATAATAGTTACTATATAAGTTAACTATTACTATTAATTGTATTAGTTAACTATAACAGTTACTATACATGTTAACTATTACTAATAATAGTATTAGTTAACTATAATAGTTACTTTATAAGTTAACTATTACTATTAATTGTATTACTTAACTACAATAGTTACTATATATGTTAACTATTACTATTAATAGTATTAGTTAGCTATAATAGTAACAATATGAGTTAATTAATATTATTAATTGTATTAGTTAACTATAATAATTACTATATATGTTAAATATTACTATTAATAGTATTAGTTAATCATAATAGTTAATATATGTTAACAATTACTATTAATAGTATTAGGTAATTATAATAGTTACTATATAGGTTAACATTAATATTAATAGTATTAGTTAATCATAATAGTTACTATATAGGTTAACATTACTATTAATAATATTATTTAATCATAATAATTACTATATAGTTTAACTATCACTATTACTATTATTAGTGTTACGACCCTAAACCTAGGCACTATTTTAGCATCCCATTATATGCGTTTTATGTTATTTGCTGACTTTATGTGCTTATTTTATGTCATTGATTTTTATGAAGAGTTAAGATGGTTATGAATTAACTTTAAATCTTTAGGATTTAATTGAAAATAAAATAAAGTAGTATGGTGAAGTTATGATAAAATAAATAAATAAAATATTATGAGTGGGTGAGGTGTCTTTGTGTGAAGGAGAGAAGTTGAGGTGATTGTTGTACTATCTTGAACTTTGGAGGGCCTAATTGTATATTGATGGAAGATCCCATTTAATGTAGTTATGGGGGGGGGCCATACTCCCATTTTTCCATCACCTCCTTCGTTCAAACCTCCCCCATACTTTCTTCATCATCCTCCTTCAACCTCTTCAATTAGAAAAATCCCATGGAAATCCTTTCCTAAGCTTTTCATTCCAAAAATCATAACAATTCCAATTCCTTCTCATTTGACGATCCGTTTACATATTCTTGTTCGGGGCGACGAGGGGAGCACATCAAGCTAGAAAAATCGTTATTTCATCTCGTGGTGTTAAGGTGAGTTGTTATGACTTTCTTTCAAAACTAGATCATGAAATATTGATTATGATATTGTGTTGTTATAATTGTTGTTTGAGATGTTAGAACACTTTCTTGGAATTGAGAAATGGAGTAATGACCTAGAATAATGTTGTTGTTCATGGAAGTTGATAAAGAGTGTAAGAATATGGTTTGAGTTAAAATAAGAAGGTTAAACTTGAAATGTGGTGGTGAAATGGGTAAGAAATCAAGTTGTAAGTGATCTAGGTCTATGCTACTTTGGTTTAAATGATTTATGAGATTTGTGAAGTTTAGTAACCCCTTTTATGTTCACAAAACAGAGGAAACTTGGTTTGGGTCAACTTGGTGTAGCTACTGATGTATTTCCAGCTCTGTTCTGAATTCTGGGTTCAGGGCACGAGTCGTGCTCTGTGGCACGAGTCGTGCCTGAGGGTGGGACGAGTCGTGAGTCATGGTAAGCTTAAGTCGTGCCCTATTAGGGATGACTGTATCTGAAGGAGGTCAAATGGGCACGAGTCGTGCCCTGGCCTGGTGACACTGAACCATTTTTAGAGCTGTTTAAACCTATTCAAACTAGAACCAAAATGAACCCTCTTTAACTTAGATTAAAGTAGAATACTTTAGCTACACAATGACATCTTATTTGGTTAAAATGGAATTGGGAAAGTACTTTAAATATTACTCGGAAAACGCTTGGCAGCCTTGTTTGGCAACTTAACCAATGTGACTCCAACTTGGTAAATTGAGCTTGGACCTTTATAGAGGCCATATATTGTGGTATATTGACTATGTAGGGTTGGTTGATGATACCTAGTTGCCTTACTTGAATTCATATTCATTGATTTTACTATGCATAGTGTATTAAATAAATGTTGCACTATGGTATTGGTTGAACATGAGTATAATTTACCATGTGGTTATATTTCTTATCCTTTTGATGGATTTTATTTCAAGTAACTATTATGTGCTTGGACTTATGTTAATCAGCTGATGTTTGGAGGTATAGCGTAATACAATCAATTATGGAAAGTGTGGCCTAATGTGATCGGATTATGTTATACGTCTTACAAGAAGTGAATAATGCTCAAGCAGTTCACTAATGAGTGGAGTTTTATCTTCAATGTTGTACGACTATGATTCAGACGGGAAAAGGTAAACCGAGGTAATGTAAGGTATTTACAGATTTTCCAATGTGTTATATGCACCTTGTTATGTGTTGCATCTTACTTGGCATATTGCTGCATTCATAATAGCTTACTGAGATTTATTCTCACCCCTCTCCCTTTAATATTTTTAGATCCCGAGACAGGCGGATCGGCCAAGTAAGGACGGAAAGGAGTTTGGAAGTGGTATTTTTGGGATTGTCGGGGTATGTATAGGTTGGCGTAGAAAGATGTATTTTGGTATAATTTCTTTATGGAGTTTGTGTATTTATAAACTTAGTTTCTACGTTATAACCGAAATCTTTTGTAACTAAAACATGATGTTACTTTTAAATTCATTCAACTCTTCCTCTAAGTGTAAGTGTAGAGGAATGGAGTTAGTTTATAATGATTTTGTTAAGAATGTTAAGTGTGCAAGTTAAATCAAAGTTTTTAAAAAGTTTAGGTGATTTGAGTATCTTTTGGGGACGCTCCAACTCGGGACACGTGTTAGGTTCCGGGTCGGGGTCCTCACAATTAGTTAATTATAATAGTTACTATATAGATTAACTATTACTATTACTATTATTAGCTAATTTTTATAATAGTGACTATATATGTTAACTATTATTATTAATAGTATTAGTTAATCATAATAGTAATTATATAGGGTAACTATTATCATTTAGTTTAATATAAGCTAATATTATTAGTTAAATATAACAATTACTTTAACTATCACGGTGAACTTAACGAATAGTCAAATAATCTTATCACATAATAACTGATAAAAATTAAATACAAATTTGGTGATAAATGGAGATAATCAAAGGTATTAGTAAAAAAGAGTTACAAAAAAATTAAATAGAGATGATTGATGAGGAATATAAAAAGTCACCAAGTAATTATTGGTGAAAACTAAATCTATACATATTATTTTAAAGTAGACTAAATCTGGTGATGACACACAAGACCCGAATGGCTTTATCTAATTTCTCAAGCTTCCATGTCATATGTCTTTTCATTCGTATGCAACTATTTACATTCTTGCAATTAACTAATAACTTTAGTAGATAATTTATAGCTATACAAAGAGATAATATGTAATAAAGACATATTATAAGTTATAAGTAACACATATTAAGATATAATCTAAAGATTCACTAACTAAATACAATTAACCTAAATGTTTACATATGTAAAACGTTATTTATAATAAATTCTACTAATGATAGTTAATGATTAGTAACTTAAATCATATACATTTTCATCTACTCTCTATGTAATAATGAATTTATATTATAGAAGAAAATATATAATTAACAGAGCAAATTGAAAGTGAAAAAGACTCAATAGTTAATATATGTTAACTATTATTATTATTATTATTATTAGTTTTAGTTAATCATAATATTAATTATATAGGGTAATTATTATCATTTAGCTTAATATAAGCTAATATTATTAGTTAAATATAACATTAATTAGAAACATTAATTTTTTAATATATTAGAATATCTTAGATAATGTTTCAATATTAGTTATATACATAGGGTAACAATTAATATTTAATTTAATACTTACTATACTTCGTATTTGATAAATATTAGGTATTAAATTTACTATACCAGATTACTATTCTCATATAACTTTCTAATTATATATACTAATCATAATATGTGTATGCAGTATATAATCATTAATTATCAAAAATATTTAATATTATTAATTCAATCATCTATAAAATTAGAAGTTAACTAATTACAATAATAATTCATTGTTATTATTCAAATTTCAATTGTCATAATAATAAGTACAAACTATATACAATAAAGGCTAAAAGAAAAAAATCTCCTGAATTTATAAATGTAAATATTTTGATTGATATAAAATAGATTTATATCACCAAAAAAAATGTCATGCTACTTTATCAAATAAAAACATAAAATAAGTAATATAAACAATGGCAAATTAATTTTCCGTGCGGAGCACGGGTTACCCACTAGTTCTATTTATGTTATAATGATTTATTTTTCTCAAAATTACTCTCTTAAATATCTTCCTAAACCTCTTTCTAAATAATCTCTAAGGTTATAAAAAGTATGAATAGGTAGATAAAGTCATAAAGACAATCTGCATGGCAATAAGGCTTATAACATTTATTTATTTTCTGAGGAATCCACATTATGTTTTTTTATCATTTGCATTTCTTCTTTCTCTCCATCTTTTTATCTTAATCTTGCTTGAGGACAAACAAGGATTTATTGTGGGAGAGTTTGATAAGTGACTATTTTATAGTCATTTATAGCAATAAATAGTCACTTATAGCATTATATTTATATCATTTACTTAGTTTTTATTCACATTTAGTCTTAACTTAGTATAATTTAGCTTTTTTTGTTCTGTATCTTCGATTTTATGCTTGTTGGTATGTTTTAGCATTTATGCAGGTTTTTAAGTCAATTCTTGAAACAAATAAAACTTGGGAAAATCTAAGGGACCAAAGGTGAGGAAGGGACATCTTCAAAACAAACATCTAAGCCTAAACCCAGCTGGAGCGGCCGTGCTCTACAAAATGGAGTGGCCGTACAAATGCATCTGTCAAGCCAAAATGACCCAAGTCCTCTGGAGCGGCCGAGCAGCTAAAGTGGAGCGGCCAAGCAGCAAAAAGGGAGCGGCCGTGCATTCAAGCCAGTTCAAAAAGATATTTTGGCGCCAAGGCTTGCACGGCCGTGCAAGTCATAATGCACGGCCGTGCACTTACTGTTACTGGGTTGAAAAGGCACCTCTTGAAGACAGCTTTTTGAAGAGTCCCAACCTTTCATACATATGCCTATTTAAAGGCCCCTTTGTTCTCAGTTTTAGGCATCCGAAAATCATCCGAAAACATCGGGGAGGATCAGAATATACTTAGAATTCATAGCAAAACACTTTAGCAATATATATATTTATACACAATTCTTCAAGAATCATCAAATGTTCGTAAGAGTTCTTGTACACTTTTGAAGATCGTGAATAAAATACAATATGGAAGACTTCTTTCCGGCCTTTGTCTCTTCTACGATTATAAGAATAAGTTTCTCTTTCCTTATTTATATTTTCATGATTATTTCTTATTCCTTCATGATAATTTTAATGGCTAGTGAGTAATCCTTCATTTCTTGGAGTTGGAAACTTGGCTATTATGTTCTCATCTTTATAATTTATGCTTCTTCTCCATGTCAAATCAATTCTCTTCATATCATTCTTAATGCTTGCAATAGGGAGACGTCCTTGGTTGTATATTCTTAGTTAACCAATAGAAGAATCTTGGTTAGCGGAATCCTATGAATTGAACTAGGCTTCATTAATCGCAAGTGTAGTTTAATGACCTAGGGATGATTGTGGAGAATACGTGAGAATAACCTGAACTTATTGGAGTTTGACTTATACGGAACCCTCGAGAGGTAAGCCGGGTTGCCCGCTCGTGACAGGCGGGAATATCATTAACGGAGCCTTGAGAGATAGGCCGTGTTAGTCTAAAAATACATGTGCTAGGCCTTCACCCATGAGTAGTTAGCACAACTTATCATATCATCCTTGATTTATGACATTTTCATCTTAAAACAATTTCTACATACCATTCTTAAACGCCTACAAATATAAAGACGTTCGTATTTGTATGAACCCTAGTTAATTGAGAGAAGGACGTAGCTTAGAATCTCGGTTAGCGGAACCTTATGAAGTAAACTGGGTTACATTAATCACGAGAGTAGTTTAATGGTCTAGGAATGTTCCTTGATTGGAAAGTATGTGAACTTTATAAGCAATAATTGATTCTTACTAATTATGGGTCATTGAGAGATAAGGCATAATTAGTGAAGAATACAAAAGCTACTTGCTTGATCGTGAGAAGTGGCATAGGCTGAATGTACCATCTTTGTTATTTTGATGAAAACCTTTATTTAAAGCATGATTACTTGATGAATGTATGTTGTTCGAAATCCAATCCCGAGAATACTTTTATTATAAGCTATAGTAGTTTGTGTATGTTTCTAATATTTACATAAACTAATTCATACTTCCCCCAATCATTTTAATTGTTGGATTGAGTTGGATTGGTTGCTGATGGACGTAGTCTTAGTTGGTCTGATTATATCGGGTCGTGGTCTTCGGCAAGGTAACCCCCGACACTGTCACGACCCTAATTCTAGGTTCTATTTTAAGTCATGCTTAATCATATATATTTGGAGTGCATTTCATTCAATTATAAATGTTGCATTTGGTTGATAGCAATTATGTGTTAGTAAGCCTTTTTATAACATATATGATATATTAGAATGTTAGTAAATTAAAAAAAATAATTATTTAATGTCTTATTGGAAATATTAAAAGTATGTAGTTAAAATGGTAACTTTTGAAATTTATTAGTAACTAGTATAACACCCGTGCGTTAAACGCACGGCCAATTTTTTTTTTCTTGAGAAATAATAAAAACTAAATAAAAAAGATACTAAAAATGTAATTGAAAAGAATATTCATAATAGAAATAAGTTAACAATAACAAATTTTTAAAAATTTCCTTGTAAACAACAATTTTTTCTTATTTCATGCACATCACTAATATCTTAAACACAACACAAGTAGTTACCCTAAATATAGCAATGTACAATTAACCATGGCTGAACAGAGGTTTTTTAGAAACAAAGTGATTGATCCTCAGTTTCATTAATTGTCATTGCATATGATATAATATAATGTAATTTAACTTATAAATACTATATAAAAGATATACTCCCTCCGTCCCATTTCAAGCTTCACCTTTTGCCAAAAAGGGTATCCCGTTAAAAGCTTCACCTTTCCTAAAATGACAAAGAATCTTTAGAATTCCATCCACTCATTCTCTCTCCTATTTCACTTTTATACTCCCAACACTTTTCAAATTTACTATTCTTTCCACTCATTCTCTCTTTTATTTTACTTTTACACTCACAACACTTTCTCCACTTACCTTTTTCCTTAATTTGTGTGATTTCTCAAAAGGATGAAACATATAATGGGACGGGGGAGTATACTTTAGAATAAATGTAATAAAATAAAAAAATAGGATTCATATAAATGAATTTATTCAATTTTTATGAAAAAAAATGTTCCAACTATAATTAATTAAAAAAAATCAAACAAATAAAAAGTAATCTAATGTCTATCCAAAAAATTTGGCCCAATAGACTTCAAAAATATAACCTTTTAAAATGAAAGGTATTCAAGAAAAGTAAATGTCTACATAATATTTATTAATGAAAAATATTGATATCATTTTAGGAAATATAAATGTTATCATACCATTGATTATATCGTATAATGGTTGACAAGAAGAAATATAACGATTATTTTCACCTCCACCTGCTGTTATATACACATTCGAAGAAAAACTATCTTCATTATACTTCATAGATTACATATTTTGGAAAATAATTTTAACACAAATATTGTATGAAAGATATTATGTACTAAAAATTTTAAACGTATATAAGGGAAGAGAGAGAGAGAATTGAGGGAATATTTAAGAACAAAGATGTTCTATGTTGTGAGTAGTCAAAGTAAAAACTTGCAGGCCAACTTCAATGGAGGTAGTGGGAGTTGGAGAACCAATTGGAAATAGAGGGTGGTTAGCATCATAATTAAGAATTTATCTCAAAGGGTGAGCTGAATCGAAGAAAGGAACTCCAAGATCTTGTTATGTTCAATGGAAAACACTAGACTGCCATCTTCATCACAATCTTCTGGTGAGGATTATAACCTAATAGCTCGAAGTCAGCAGTGACAAACGAATCAATATCCTTCTTCTCCGGATAGATCTTCAAACTCTGTATGGCAACCGGAAGGAAGTTGTTAAACATCCAAAAACAGCAAGATATGAAAATATATAAAATATACTCCCTCCGTCCCATTACAAAAGGCACAGAAGTCCCATTTAGAAGTCCCATTTTGGTGCCCCATTACAAAAGGCACAAGCCTAAAAGGGAAAGTTTTTAATACTTGTTTATTCATGGGATTCACTTGTCATACTCACATCATCTATCCACTCACTATTCCCTACCACACTTTCTCTCTCCTATCTTACTTTTCATACTCACAACACTTACTCCACTATACACTTTCTTTAACTTTTGTGCAAACCCCATTTTATGTCTTTTGTAGTGGGATGGAGAGAGTATAAGATATTTACATCCAACTTCGTCCAGAAAACAGGAAATATGTTGATTTCTGTTGGTCAATATTTCAATATGCCATTTGTTGGCAGCTATTACTTGAAGAACTTAGAAGAAACTACAGGGAGCATCAGCATGAATACACTATCAATTATTTCTCTTTAGTAATGCAAAAGATCATAAAGACTCTTAACCTGAAGCTGACACTTATAATAACATCAACATTCAACATATCATGCCTAAGAAATGATGTTTAAGAAATCCAACATACTCAAGAACAGGAAACTCACTGGGAACAGTCTGGGAACTTTCTTGAGCTGCTCCTGAAGAGGTCTGATATGATTTCTTTATACATGCGCATCACCAATTACATGGATGAACTCACCAGGAATCAGACCTGTCAATGTAAAGGCAAATTGACATACAAATTATAAGATATGAGAATATGATAAGTTGTAACAGTAAATAATCTTATCAAAGTAAGAGAGAGAAGCAAAGGACATATACATTGGATTTTACTCAAGATTTCAAAAGTTGAGACTTATAGATTGAATCAATGCCTACTTACCCGTCACATGAGCAATGCAAGTCAATAGGGCATAGAATGCAATGTTGAATGGCAAGCCAAGACCCATATCAGCAGAGCATTGATACATTTGACAGCAAAGCTCACCATTGGCTACATAAAACTGCAACAGGTGAATGGGTTAAAAAGTTGCCATAATTCAATAATTAACTGCTGTCGGTGAAGACTAACCTGGCACCAAAATGTCTCCATTGAAACCCATATATGGGTCCTAAATCACCCTCTTCCCTCTCTAGAAGACCAATACTGAAATAGAATTCAAGGATAGCATCAGATGGAGTTGTGTGACAAAAATAAAAACTGTATAATTCAGTAATTAACTGCTGTCGGTGAAGACTAACCTGGCACCAGAATGTCTCCATTGAAACCCATGTAGTGCTCTTCTATAGTTGCATGGATTATGGCAACCTGAGAGTGAAATAATATTTGAAAAGAAGAAAAAAGCAATAAATCCAATCAGCTCCAGATTTCATATAAAGATGTAAACATACATTTGCATAATTTACAGAGATAAAATGTAATGTTTACCTCGGCATCATGGAACATACATTTAGTGATATAGATGTTTTTCTTGTCCCGAAATTCAGAATTAGGGGTTCAATTTCATATTAGAGATTTCAAATTTAGGCTAAAAGATTGAAATTTCTAATCTGAAATTGAAGCCCTAATTTTGAGTTTGGAAAATGTTGAATTTAGGGAAAAATGGTGAAATTGAAAGTTAACAGATCGAATTGATCAATTTATTGAAGTGTAATCATTTTACAGATTAGAATTAGTTAATAAAATGTCTAAAAAAGGTACAAAGATTATCTGTAATCAGATAATTGAATTTTTTAAGTTGTCAGCCTCATTCTAACAAATAGACATCACAGCATTAGTAGCCACCATGGTAAAAAATGACAACGCTCCATGTCATGTCAAATGTACATCTCAAAACTCGTCGTGCTACATGATTTACCTGTATAAGAACAAATAGGAGGAGAAGTAAGATTTTTATAAAGGTAATACTAAAAGGCACACATAGACAGACTACACATACTGTATAAGCAAATACTGTGAATTCAAAAGATTAAGCTTGTGCAAAACATTTTGCAAGGAAATCAACTGAAATGCACAAGAGATTTAACTTGCCAGAACAAAATAATATCATGATTCTCCACCCATTCCTCTGCAAAGACAAAGCATTATGTTATCATTATTGTGTCTTTACAAAAGACCTTTGAAGATAAATAAAGGCACTTCAAGAAAAGTTGAATAAAGTTCATTTCCATTACGCTTTCTTACAAATACCAGAATAGAACATTAAAACTGCAAGCATGAAGATATACAAGTATCACAAATGGATATTCGCTGTACATTGTCTACCAAACTGACTGCTAATCTACAAATTGCACAAAATAATTATGAGAGTTTTTTTGCTAGTAATGCACATATCTAACACAATATATTAAAATCTCATGTCCCAGATATAAGGACCAAATGGGACCAAATGGTTAAGGTTACCTCTCCATCACATCTGTCTTCATAGTAATAATTGCTAAAACCTACATTCCAATCACTCAAAATCAAAATCTCAAACTAATTTTCAAGAAAAATAAAATGTAAACTTTGCTATTGCGAGAAATCAATAATAATTTCGAATATAATGGCTAAAATAATCAATAAGAATTTCAAAAAGGGTTTACAATTTCAAAGCCCAAAATTATAGGGTTAGAAATTTAGGGATTGGAGATTAGGATAACAGGGAGAGATGATTAAGGGAGAGAAATAAGTACCTAAACATGGTCTTAACAGCGTCGGACGTCGAACGGAGAGGGATAGCCGAGCTGCTCGCGAGCGTCGTCATCTCTGCCTTGTTCCAACATCAATCGGATGGCTCTCGTTGTCGGCTACCATGGTTATTGCGGTGAAATCGGAGGCGATGATAGCAATCACAAGGAGGAGGAAGAGGGGTAAGTTACGGTGGTTTACGAAATTGATAGGGAGGGAGAGAGTGCGTAGGGATGTGGGAGAGGAGGAGGCAGGGAAGTGAAAATGGTGTGTTTAAAGAGAGAGAGAGAGAGAGAGAGAGAGAGAGAGAGAGAGAGGGAGAAAAAGAGGATAACGTAGATAGAGAGAGTGTATTTGGAATATGAAAGGGCTCCGACTTAACAGGCTTATCAGGTAAGCTATGTTGAGGGGCAGTTTGGGAATACAAAAAATAATGAAATTTGAGCGGGAAAATGAGGGAAGTGCTAAAATCACTTCAGCCATTATATTATAATATAATAGATTTATTATAATCCTTGAGGTGCTTGAGTGTAAAGAGTATAACTTAAGGATTTTAGTTGTTGGAATGTTTGGTAATTGAAGGAGCATGAGTGTAATTATTTATATTTATCCATGGATTTGAGAAGCTTCGTGATTTTAAAACAAGAAAACATCCTCAGCTTCTTCCTTGGTCCATCCATGGCAAACCCTAACTTCTTTACTTAAAATTCCCTACAAAATTCTAGAAAAATCCTTTGATCGATCCGTTCGTTTCGTGGTGTTCGGGAGAAGAAGGAGCACATTTTCATCCGATTAAAGTTTTCAAAATTTCATATTATTATTCAAGTAAGTTATTATATTTTCTTGAATTTTATGTTCATTTGGTGTAGATGTTAATATTGTTGTTTAATGGTAAAATGTGATTTTTGGATTAATTTATAGAAGTTGGAAATGGAAGAAAATGGCTTTGGTTAAGTGGAAAGGTTTTGGTGTGTGTTGAACTAGTGAGTTGGTTTTGGGGTAAATGGAAAATGGTTTTGGGTGTGTGTTGAATTGGTAAAATAATTGTTTTGGGTTGTTGAAAAGAGTTTGAGGTCATATTAGAATGCATGGAGCTGAAGTTGGAGTTTGAAATGGTTGTGTAAGTTGGCAAAATGAATTGGTAAAAGTTTCTTTGAGTTGGCTGATGTTGCAGCTCTGTTTCTGAAGTTTCTGCTGAGGGCACGAGTCGTGCCCTATGGCACGAGTCGTGCCTATCAGTCATGCCTTAGCTTGGACGACTGTATCAGAGGGGGTGTCAAAGGGTCACGAGTCGTGCCCTGGGGCACGAGTCGTGCCCTGACCAGTTTTGTGGAATTGTTTTCAAAGCTATGTATGTTCAATTTTATAACCTATCTTTCAACCAATTGAACACTACAATCAAATTACAATGTATGAACAACAAAATGATGTATTAACATTCCAATTTTGATAATTTGAAGATGTTTAAGTGATTGGTTAAAGTAGGTTGGAACCATTGAACCAACTTGGTTAAGATCATTATACCATTGTTGATACATCCTTGAATGGCTATTATAAGTGTGTAGTCCTTATGTGTTACACCTTATGCATTGTTTGACATCTTTGTGATGTGTTTGATTAGGGTTCCCTACTTTGGAATCCTAAGTTCATTGAATTTGTTCAAGGATGGTTTAGACTTAGTGCTACTATTAATTGATACTTGTTATCATGTTGCTATCATTTTGATATGCTTTACTTGTATGGTTCCCTACTTTGGAATCATACATTGGTTGTTTAAGCAAGTAGTTATTACTGTGCTTATATTTGAAAGTCCAGCTGGTACTTGTTTGTTGGGCAGTGTTATGGGATTATAATGGCCCACGAGCCGAGTTCGTTATAATCCATACACTGTTTCCCTGTTTGCCCTGCCATTGGCCATGGTTTGAGGGTAGTGAACTAGCTCAAGGGTAGTCTAGTTGCACTATTGGATATGACTTTGTGTCATAGTCCCGCTTGTTGTTACTGTGATTGGGTTCCGGAACCGCTTCTTCAGCTACTGTTGCTGCTCGGATTGTGATATCATTTTGAGGATGAAACCTTGGCTCAGTATCCTTCTAAATGTTACGTTATTGCACTTATGTGTTATATGTCTATTTATCTTTCTTTGTGTTATAAGAATGTGATATATATATATATATAAAATTGGTTGTTATATGCTTCTTAATGTGATTGCATATCATATTGTTGCATATACAATAACTTGCTGAGATTTTTCTCACCCCGTCCTTTTATTGTTTCCTTAGATAGAGCCGAGCCAGGGGCTAGGGCACGTTGAGCACCGAGAGGGCGCCTAGTGGGGTTTTTGTGGAAGAAGTTCTTTAGTAAGGATACATTATGTAAATGTATAACCTTGGGTAGCATTCCAAGACTTTATCATGTTGTCTTTATTTTGCAACTTTTAAAGGCTTTGTAAATATTTTTCAATTTGGGAACTATGTTCCTTGGTTTGTAAATAAGTTTATGTGTGGTTTGTAAATGGTTTGAAGGTGGTGTGAGTTAGGTTTGAAGTGAAATGCTTTGACCTTTAATGGTAAGTTAGAAAAGTTTTCTAATTGTTAAACAGGTTTTGAAAGTGATAACTTTTAGAAAGGACATTTCGAAAGTTTTTTATTTTAGATGGCGTCTTCAGAGCGTGTCCCGGCGTGTGGCCAAGTAGGTCCATGGTTCGGGTCGCGTCAGACACCTTACTTATTTATGTCCTGTGTGCAGAGAGCCCTTTTGCGCTCGTTTGCCAGACTTTTTCACTGTGTGTCTCCTTCACGTGGGTGACATGCATATAACTTAAAAGCAACTACAATTGTAGACTGAGGATGAATCTGATTTGAATTGATATGAATAATAACGACATAAGAAGGGGTGAGAAATCATGCAATGGCGAAGAGGAGAGAGATGAATATTGAGAGGTGAAGTAGCAATATATTGGATAGTACCTGAACGGAATAAAAGTGACGGGGTAGACCCAATATACAAAGCTCAATTATTTAGACATTATTGCTGCCACATTCTTAGTGGGTCGGCCCAATTATTACAAGGTCCAAGGCCCAACAGCAAAGATCAGTCGACTTAGCTCATTGTCCGACCTCCTTAGTCTCGACCTAGCTTTGTCCGACATACGATCCATATCTTATACGGGTATTATCTGGCTATATCATTCAGTAAGGTCGACTTAGACCCATGCAGGCAACCTCGACCTACAAAGCGTACGTCGTCCTACAAGGTCATAACGCACCTACAATTTTTTCCATAACAGAATTCCTACAAATCAGGAGTTATTTATGTACACGATTGTTTCCACGATCTGATCCACGATTCTAGAGATTTCATACTATCCTACTATAATTATATCTCTTATCAAAGCCTATAAATATCTCACAACATCAACGTTTAGAGGTAATTGCTATTTGTTATTCTGAATACATCTGGTTCATTATAATTTATACGCTCATACACCATACTTACTCTCAGGCCCGAGGGTCTATAGTCGTGGGTTCTTTGTTTCAGGTCAAAAGCTAGGAGATCAGTCCCGATTGCTGGACGTAGGCTGATTAACACGTTTCTTGCGGCATCAGTTTGGTTCCATTGCCGAGAAACGAAGCTTTTTTAATCTCGAAATCTAATCAAGCATCAATATGGCTACAGACGGATACACCGCTACACCCTCCACTGAGAGCGAACAAGAGAATGACGGTAGTAGTACGGACGTCGGTGCCGAAAATTGTAATATCAATTTACCTCCTCCCCCAGCACACCATGCTAGAAGGGCGACACGCTCCAATAGTGTTGCTGATGGAATTGGATTTCCAGATAATAGGAGGCAGCAAAAAAGGCTTATGGTAGAACAAGAAGAGGCCCCACCACCAAAACGAATCCAAACGGGTCGAATAGTTGCAGGCGGCAATCTAGGTCAATCGACTACTCACCTTACAAGGAGAGAAATTTTGTTGGAGCGGGCTAGGTTGCTCCAAGGTTTGTTGGATGTTCATGATGAGTTACTCGACATGCCTGAATCTCCTAAGGATGATAGAAGATCACATCGACCTGCTCCTTCTGTTACCTCCCACAGACGGGCTAATGGGAGTGCTAGACAAAATGGAGGTCCCCGGCCATCTGCTGAACAACCAAGAATTGAGATGCCTCCTCCCTCTTTCATCAACATTGATCCTAGTGGCGACCTAAGAAATGGGCTCAACCAACAAAGAGAGCAAGAGGCCGAGTCAGCCTCGAGGAGACAGCAAGTTGATGAAAGAAATAGGCGAAGGTCGCCAGCAAGGTCAGCTAGGTCGCAATCCTACAGAGAAAGACGATGTAAAGACATGACTCCGCCTATGAGTGAAAGGCAGAGGGACCACTCTAGAAGGGAACCTCACCAAGACGAAAGGCAGAGGTCCAATGACGTCTCCTATCAGAGGAACGACCTAAATGCCAGAAAGCTGATGAATCTGAAAAGAAGGTTGGAAAAAATGGAGGCCAACAGAAAGGGCAAACGAAACTACAATACTCTTCGACCCTTGTCCAGAGAGTTGCTCGAGCTAATGCCTCCCGTGGGTTTCAAGTTGCCTTCGTTAGACAAGTATTCAGGTGTGACCAACGCCCTAAACCACATGCAACACTTTGAAGCCACCATGTGTATGGTCTCCTCCGAGGATGATGTGACGTGCAAGGCACTAACCAGCACCTTCACAGGTGCAGCACTCACTTGGTTCCGTGGATTGGCACTAGGCTGCATTACCTCGTGGGAGTAGATGAGGAAGAAGTTTCTGGATCGATTCTCTAGAGCTGAGGCCAGAAAGAAGACGGTCACTGACTTGAACAACCTGACTCAGGGCAAAACTGAAAGATCCATGAATTACTACACAAGGTTTAAGGAGATGGTCGACCAAATAGAAGAGGACCTAACAGACAGGAAAGTCATAAATTGCTTCAGGAATGGGGTGTCCTCTCCTGATTTAGACTACGAGTTGCAGGTCAGGAGGGCGACTACCAGGCAAGAATTGTTTGAAAGGGCCTACGATGTGGCCGTAGCTGAGGAAAGGAAGGAAAAGAAGAAAGAAAGGGGCTCCAAGTAATCTGAGGCTGGAGAGTCTAACAAAGGGGGACAGGCCAAGCATAATGACAACAACAACAGGGGGAAAAATAGAACAAGGGCGACTGAGAGAGTGCCTGAGAGTTTCACCCCGTTGACTGTAAGTTGTACAGAAATCATGAATTCTGTTTAACTGGGTGGGCCCACCTGCTCCGATGAACCTAGCAAATAAGTTCAGAAGGGACAACAGCAAGTATTGTGAGTTCCATAAAGAAACGGATCATACAACAGAGGAGTGCATGAGTTTGAAACAGATAATACAGAAATGGGTCGACAGTGGAAAGCTGGATAGGTTTGTGAAAGGATCTCGACCTAGCGGAGGCGAGCGAGCTGCAGGAGGTATACCTGAACCAAGGCAGCCTCGATTGGATTTGGGGTAATCACCGAGCAAACGAGCAACATCACCCTGAAACAAAAAAAAATTTAGCTCGCCAAAGCTCCGTACGTGCCACCTAGGAGCTACATCAAGGAGGAGGTCATCAGTTTCTATCCTGACGAGCTAGCTACCAACATGGCGGTCAGGGAGCAAGTTCTAGTTATTCCAGGGTTGATAGATGGTTATACGACGAGCAGAGTGCTGGTAAACACAGGGGCTTGCAAAGACATCCTCTACTATAGAACTTTCAAGAGATGGGACTGACAAAGGAAAGATTGTCGCCCTACGATGGTCGGCTTGAAGGCTTCACCAACCATAGGGTGGATGCCAAGGGGCAGGTCGAGCTGGAGGCCAACATCGGACAGCACCCTTTCAGGGTCGTGGCTAAGGTAACTTTCATTGTTATAGATGTGATAAGTGATTATGCTGCTATCTTGGGTATTCCTGGCCAGGTAGCACTAGGAATGGTGACCTCAATCCCCCATCAGCGGGTCAAGTTTCCTACCTTAGCTGGAGTAGGCTGTGTTCTGAGTACAACTCGATCTTATCTTGATCACGTCCTCCGAAATGGAAAGAAGAGGGAGCTAGAAATTGAAACACCCGAGGCATGCTGGAAACTATCAAAATCTGTCACCACAACATTAAGGCTATCTACAATCACCTGTGTTGACGAGGCGACCTATCACTCATATGACCATGTTATGATCGAGCCGATACGTCCCTCTCTAAATGCTATGGTAGAAACAGATACAGTTATGGTCGACCAAGTCATCATAGGCGAGCTAAGCCTACAGATTGACCAAAACTCGAGGGCCACCACTGGGGAGATTGCAGCTGAATTGGATGATATGATTGTTGAAGAGGCTCCACACTTGGGGGTCGAGGAAAGACAAATGGTTCGTGAAATTATCATCGAGACCTTGCAGCTCAGAGATGGTCCGGAGCTAGAGCAAGTGGACGAGCTAGAGGAAGTAATAACCAATCCCTCCTACCCTGATCAAAAAATTAAAGTAGGAAGACAACTGTCATCTGAAGAGAGAGCAGAAATAGTTAAGTTGTTGAAAGAAAGAATGGATGTCTTTGCTTGGCGAGTAGAAGACATGAGGGGGATCAAGGAAGAGGTCGCCGTTCATAGACTGGAAGTTAATTCGACCGTCAAACCTAAGGAGCAGAGGCTACGGAGTTTTGCTCGTGATAAAGAAGAGGCAATAAAGGTCAAGGTAAATTAACTCTTAAGTGCAGGTATCATCAAGGAGGCTTCCCATACCACCTGGCTGGCAAATGTGGTGATGGTGAAAAAAGCCAATGGAAAGTGGCGTATGTGTGTCGACTTCACCAACCTCAATCTAGCTTGCCAGAAGGATGGCTACCCACTTCCACGGATTGACAAACTTGTGGATTCTATAGCTGGACACAGTACTCTGAGTTTCCTCGATGCATTTTCGGGCTACCATCAGATAAAGATGCATAAGGATGACATAGTGAAAACTTCCTTTCAAGCTGCTGGAGGTATATATTGCTACAACATGATGCCCTTCGATCTGAAGAATGCCAGAGCTACCTACCAGAGGATGGTCAACAAAGTCTTTGCAACCCAAATTGGCCGAAACATGGAGGCCTACGTCGACGATATGGTCATCAAAATAAAGGTCGGACGTCACGTGGTCGACCTAAAGGAAACGTTTGCCAATTTGCGGGCAAACGACATGAAGCTCAATCCGAGCAAATACGTATTTGGGGTAGCAGCAGGGAATTTTCTGGGTTTCATGGTCTCTCAAAGAGGTATTGAAGCCAATCCTGAGAAGATTAAGGCTCTGGTCGACATGAAGGAGCCTACATGTATTAAAGAAATGCAGCGACTAAACGGTTGGGTGGCAGCCCTAGGTCTCTTTATTTCCAAATCAGCAGAGAGGTCTCTCCCCTTCTTCAAATTTTTAAGGGGGACGAAAAACTTTGAATGGACGGCCGAATGTTCATCATCGTTCCAACAACTTAAGTAGTATCTTGCCTCTCCTCCTTTATTGAGTAGTAGCCCGGTCATGGGGGAAACTTTGTTTGTATATTTATCAGTTGGTGACCAAGCTGTGGCCGTCGTGCTAGTTAGAGAAGAAAGGGGGCTTCAGAAGCTTGTTTATTATATGAGCAAGGCCCTATCCGATGTAGAGGGCAGGTATTTTAATGCAGAAAAGGTGGCTTACGCCTTGGTCGTTGCATCCAGGAAGCTACGAGCTTATTTATTGGCTCACCCTATTGTTGTATTAACCAACGCCCCCCTTAGAAAGATTTTACACAAGCCAAAAAGTTCAGGCTGACTACTCAACTGGTCAATAGAGCTAACAGAGTTCGACATTGAGTATAGGCCTCGAAAGGCGTTGAAAGCTCAACCTTTGGCAGACTTCTTGGTCGAGCTTACGTTCACCAAGGAATATAGCAAAGTGAGAGCCCCGAAGGAAAGTGTGAAGGGAAAGGAGCCTGTAAGTCAGCCCTCAGTAAGTTTGACCGACAATTGCTAGAAAGTTTATTCTGATGGGTCGGCAACCAAGAATCTTAGCGGAGCTTTACTGAGGTTCAAGTTTTAGGCTTCCAACAATCAGGCCGAGTATGAGGTCTGGTCGCAGCTATTGAGTATGCCAAATGTTTTGGGGCGACTAAAGTCATGGCCTATTATGACTCGCAGTTAATCGTAAATCAAGTCAGAGGGGAGTATGAAGTGTTAAACCCTACCCTAGTCAAATACTGCGACCTAGTGAAGGAGTTAGTCAAAGGCTTGGAATTTTGGGAGATACAAAGGGTAGGTCGAGAAGATAACGAGTTGGCCGACCACTCTCAAAGTTGGCCACATCAGACGAGCAGCATGGGGATCCGATCTCCTACCTAGAGCATCCATCATACGAAAGGGTTCAGATTCTATGCTCGGTCGACGACACTAGGGGTGGCTGGATTAATACAAAGTGCTGGATCGAAGAGATAAAGGACTATATAGAAAAGGGCGAGTTACCCGCCGACGAGCAAGCAACTCGAGCGATCAAGAAGAAAGCTTTGAGGTACGTCATACACGGAGATGCACTATTCAAAAGGTCTTTTACAAAGCCGTTTTTAAGGTGTGTTCACCCTATGGAGGTTACTCAGCTTTTGCATGAGGTACATTGTGGGTATGTGGTGGACACCCGGGGACCAGAACTTTGGCCGATAAGCTGATCACTTTGGGTTACTATTGGCCTCACTTGAGAGCGGACGCTCATGATTTTGTTCAGCAGTGTGACAAGTGCCAGAGATTTGCCGACCTACCTAAACTGCCTACGACCGAGCAAACTCCAGTGATTGCAGCTTGGCCTTTCAGCATGTGGGGAGTCGATTTGATTGGTCCCTTCCCACCCGCCCGGGGAAACTGTAAGTAAGTGATCATAGCAATCGACTACTTCACTAAATGGATTGAAGCCAAGCCTTTAGCCAAGATTACGGAGGAAAATGCCATCAACTTCATCCATGACTATATTTGGTGTCGTTTTGGGATTTCACGAGTTATTGTGTCAGATAACGGGCTACAATTCTCCACAGCCTTCGAAGCAGAGATGAACAGATTGGGAGTCAAACATTGGAAGTCGTCAGTCGCATATCCTCAAGGTAACGGGCAAGCAGAAGCAGTGAACAAACTGGTCCTATCAGCACTCAAGACGGGCTTAGTTGGTTGAGCTGGTAGATGGTTGGACAAACTTCCCATTGCTCTTTGGGCAGTCCACACAACCACCCGGGGGCCTACAGGTGAAACCCCATTCGCCCTTACATTTAGGTCGGAGGCCATGGCACCCGTCGAGCTACATGTTCCTACAGCAAGGGTAGTCTTCTTTGATCACAATCAGAACGACGTCAACAGACTAGTCAATTTGAATTTACTCGATGAGAAGCGGGCTACAACTCAACTACGAATGGTCAGCTACAAGCAGAAAACCAAGGGCTACCACGACAAGAAAGTCAAGAAGAGGTCGTTCAACGTGGGGGATTAGTCAAAGAGGGCACCTACATGATTAGTCATCCAGAGGGTGACTAGTTGAAACATCCGTGGCATGCTAGCCACCTTATTAAGTATTACTTTTAAGTTTCAGCATTCTGTTTTTTATGTAACCGATCTACTACATCAATAAAACTTCAGTTCTATTCAAACAAGTTGTATCACTTCTACACTTCATACAGTTAAGAACCGACTCTTGGTCGACCACAACATTTTCTTAAACAGGTTCGACTCTTAGTCGATCTCGTTTTAACAGATTTGACTCTTAGTCAATCTCGTTCCTCTAACAGGTCCGACTCTTAGTTGATCTCGTTCTAACAAATTCGACTCTTAGTCAATCTCGTTCCTTTAACGGGTCCGACTCTTAGTCGACCTCGTTCTAACAAATTCGACTCTTAGTCAATCTCGTTCCTCTAACAGGTCTGACTCTTAGTCGACCTCGTTCTAACAGATTCGACTCTTAGTCAATCTCGTTCCTCTAACAGGTCCGACTCTTAGTCGATCTCATTCTAACAGATTCGACTAAAAGTGCTTGGTCGACCTCGTTCTTAAAACTGGTCCGACCAAAAACTTGTGTTAGTTTCGTTCATCATATCAATCTAGTTCGACAAATAACTACAGGCATATGAATTAAAGCAAAATGGTTCAGAAAAGTCAACTATATTAAATAAGCAAGTCCCCCAAAGCAGGCTATAACTTGTGGAAATGAAAACTACGAATGTCTATGTTAAACTACCTCCCAAAATGGGCCAAGGCAGTGATTACATAAATGAAAAAATATTTGGAACTTGTTCATCACAAAGATAAGAATTGTTTCAAGTACTTGTTCGATTACAAAAATGGACCAAAAGAATGAAAGTCAGCAGGCTTGGTCGTCATTCACTGGACTTTGCTGCTCCTGCCCTGGCTCTTGATGTTGTTGTTGTTGATCACCTTGTTCGGCTTCAGTAAAGATTTGATCTAGAGTTATCTCCTCTCCTTCACCTTCTTCCATATCATCAGCTTACTCGAGCTCCTGCAGAATGGTGTTGAAATTAATCTGCTTGATGGGAGGGGCGACCCACGGCTCTGCCCCCTCCTCCTTGTTATGATGAGCTATAACCATCAGATCATTATCATTGTAAGGCACGAGGGGATGGCCAGCCCGAGCAACCATATCATACTGCTCTTCAGAGGCCCACTTGGCCAGCTGTTCAATGGAGATATCAACAGAGGGGTCAACAATGGCTCGCCAGGCCATGTCTTGTCGGCCAACAGTGTAGAAAATTTTTGCTCGGCTCATGATAGCGTCATAGCACTCATCGCTTTCTTTAAAAGCCTCCACCGCGGCCTTTCCAGCATCTTCCACTGCTGCCTTCACTCTAGCTTGGGCCTCCTCCTCCCATGTAGCGCGGGCTGCCCTATGTTCGTCACTTTGTTTGATACAGAAGGCAT
This sequence comes from Adenophora triphylla var. japonica, assembly GCA_022495995.1. Classification (NCBI taxonomy): domain Eukaryota; kingdom Viridiplantae; phylum Streptophyta; class Magnoliopsida; order Asterales; family Campanulaceae; genus Adenophora; species Adenophora triphylla. The sequence goes on along the minus strand of JAFEMH010001417.1, from coordinate 374,910 downwards.
TGCGATCTTAAAGCATTTGGGTTATGGTCCTGAGTTCAATCTCTACCTTATCCTTCTCTAAGCGAACAACAACACTATCCTGTTTCTCCCTCTCAAGTTCAGTTTTGGCAGCCTGAAGTTCAGCCAATGCTTTATCTTTCACGAGCTTGAGGACTTCGTATGCTGAGTCCAGATCATTAAACTTCTCCCTCAGCTCAGTTACCTCGTGGGACTTCCGAGCATAAATGGTTATTGATTGTTTCTCCCTTTCTATGGCGCCCTCCAGCTGCTTTTAGCTTGCTCGAAAAGAGTGAGAGACTGCACAAACCAAAAGATAAATGTCCGCTCAGTAAGTGACCAAATGTCCTCTGGGGTGATCCCCCTCTCAACAAAGTCAACAAGCATATCAACATCTACTGCCCTCCTCACTACGACCTGTCCATATCCTAAATCGGGATACTGGCGGCATAGACTATCGACCCCACTAAGAGGAGGGACAGCGCTCAGTTTCTCTACTTGAGATCGGACGAACTCCTGGCTCGTGATATTAGGAATTAGGGGAGGAAGATTACTCGAGGAAGCACATTTACCCTTGTCAACCCTCGACCTTTTTTTTGTAGACAGTGGGAGAGAGTCGTCATCTTCTTCATCTTGATCGAGATCCACAAAGTTTAGTGGGTCAGCCCTTGAGTGTTCTTGAAGGGGGCTGGCCCTTGCTTCTTCTTGATGGGGGCTGGAGCCCGATGCTCGTTCGGCAGACAGGTCAACCTCCTCTTCAGCAGATGCCATCTGAACTTCAGCTGTAGTGTCGATTAGTTCGACGGGACCTGACCCATCGACTGGAACCATTCCTACTCCAACCCTGGGGAGCAGAATATTCTGATCTGTCGCTTCCTTCTCACGACTAGCTCGGGCATTGGCAAGCCCATGAGCCTTCTTGGCTTTCTTTTTCTCAACCAGATCCATCATACGATTCATGTTTGCTTCCTGTTGGGGAGTGATGACTGCACGACCGAAAAGAAAGAGGAGTTAGTATATAGTTATGCAGTCAAGAAAAAAGGGCGAGTAAAAATAAATCGGGTAAATACTTAACCGCCATAATGGTCGAGCTTCCTACAATGATCAGGAGTCTTCTTGCAGTAATGACACTGCGACTCAAACCTATTTTTCTCATGAATAACCCAGTCAGGGTACCTAAAGCTACGAACTATGGGGACCAAGGGTGCTAACTGTCCATTCCCCCCGAGCATCATCCCAGCTTGGATAAAATAATCTTTATTCGACCCCAGTGTCGACCAATTGATAGTACTCCTGCGAGCCACCAGAGCCAACCTTTTGTATAAGGCATCATTCCAGACAGGGACCCAGTACTCATCCTCCTTTATTATTCTTGATTCATCATTGGGTAATGGGAATTCCCAGCCATTTTGGCTCTCAACCAAGATCATGAGCGTGTTCCATCCAACTACTTTTTCGGGTAAATTGATGAATAATTTGGGAGCTTTAGTTCGAGTTGGGGTACTAATCCCTAAGGTTCTCTTGTCTATTACAACTTTGAAAAACTCCCTAAATACCTTCATACAAGGCTCGTACCCAACAAACCTGCATACCATGGCAAAGCAAACCAAGACCCTAACACTATTTGCTCCTAACTGCATGGAAACATCATCCATACACTCCAAGAACTCACAAATGAAGGGATCAAGAGGAAGGCGTAGCCCGACCTCGAATTGACCGTAGTAAAAGGCCACTTTGGATGGATTTAGGGCCCAATATGCCCACTCTTTAGCTTTTCTCTCCTTATCAGTAAAATGAGTGAGACAAAACTCGTCCCTGCTGACCTCAAAGAAACTATGGAGAACATCGATCCTCGACTGTGAATTTTTCTTCCCCCCAGCTGGCTTGGGAGCTATATATCCTCTTTCATTTCGACCTGGAACAACTGTCGAGCAGAAAGCATCCATATTCTTCCGGAGGAAGAGCTCGCTGAATCCTGGGTCGACATATCTACAGAAGAAGAAGTAGGAGAATCAGTCCTAATTACATATTCAAGCGACCTCCCTAAGGGCGACCTAGATTCCCCTGGAAATCATTTCTATTTCTAAGGAATGAAGGTTTATTAGACCCCCTAATGTAGAACAAGACTAGGTGGTCCAGCAGCTCATGGAAGAGATGAAAGTAAACAATTATTTGGTCGTCTACGTCCAAATCGCCCAGGTTTTCTCCTACAGGAATGTCTAGTTCGCTAAAGCTTAAACCCCACCGGGTCAAGATGGAAACACACTCCTCCATGGTCATCTCCTTCCATACCCTACCTAGGTGCTTATATACCCTACGGTTGACATTACAGTACCCATACCAAGCCCCTGGTTCACAACTGAAGGTCCTAGCCATGACAAAATTGAAAGGGAAAGTGAAAATTAAACCTAAAAGTGAAGGAATAGAGGGGTACCTTGTTCAACTCGAAGAAGGGTTTTGATGGTAAATCGAAGGCTTGACTGCGCTGGAGATTCCGATTGCATTGTTGCTGATATTACTGGATATATTCAAGCTGAGATTGGTAAAAGTTTGAAAGGAAAAAGGATTTTCCTTTTATATCTATCCTAAATTGAATTGGAGAAGTTTGGGGTATCAAACGGTTCACTCCCAATTAATGCCACAGACGGTTCCCAATGCGGTTGTCTAAACGTCAAATGGAGTAATCATTACAGGATTACAGCGCTTCAACAGATTTGGCCGTCAAATCTATCTATGGTTGAGATTGAGCCACGTCATTATGGTCGACCAAATAGTAGTTCGAGCATCTAGCTACGATCTACCCAAATCTTCATCAAATTTCTTATATAACTTCCTGGTCGACAAAGTCAATCCAGAAAGTTGGGGGCCACTGAACGGAATAAAAGTGGCGGGCTAGACCCAATATACAAAGCAAAATTATTCAGACATTATTGCCACCACATCCTTAGTGGGTCGGCTCAATTATTACAAGGCCCAACAGCAAAGATCAGTCGACCTAGCTTATTGTCTGACCTTCTTGGTCTAAACCTAGCTTTGTTCGACATACGATCCATGTCTTATACGGGTATTATCTGGCTATATCATTTAGTCAGGTCGACTTAGACCCATGCAGGAGACCTCGACCTACAAAGCGTACGTCGACCTACAGGGTCATAACGCACCTACAATTCTTTCCATAACAGAATTCCTACAAATCAGGAGTTATTTATGTACACGATTGTTTCCACGATCTGATCTACGATTCTAGGGATTTCATACAATCCTACTACAATTATATCTCTTATCAAAGCCTATAAATATCTCACAACATCAACGGTTTAGAGGTAATTGCAATTTGTTATTCTGAATACATCTGGTTCATTATAATTTATACGCTCATACACCATACTTACTCTCACGCTCGAGGATCTAAGCCGGAGACCATTCCACCTAGTCGTGAATTCTTTGTTTCAGGTCAAAAGCTAGGAGATCAGTCCTGATTGCTGGACGTAGGCTGATCAACACGTTTCTTGTGGCATCAGTACCATTTGTCATGTGAAAAGACCAAAGTCCAAGAGAAAATAAGTGTTGGGTGACACGTGTCAACTTTTCATTCAAAATATAACAAAACTCTTGTTTAGACTGAATTGATTAAAAAAAATTGAAAATTAGGTCATGGTATGAGAAAAATAAAAATTATGAGCTCAAGACACGAGTAATACAACACATATAGATAGTAAAAGAGTCAGTCATATGCAAAACGTGTTTTACACTTAGGGTTTTTTGGTAGCCGAATAAAAATTAGCAGTATTATTAATGAGAAGCTTATTAAACCCCTCATTATTAATATCGGTACTAATAATCTTATTTAAGTGAATAAAATGATGTTTGGTAGAAATAAGATTAATGAACGGAATATTTCGTGATGGGCCAGGCCCAGTACCTTCCCTACGAGATATGGGCCCAGCAAGCCCACTAAGGGATCAAGACTAATGAAGCCCATCAAGGTTGGGGTCATGGCAGTCGTCGCCAATGAGCGACCAAGCCCATCTAATGACGAGCTATCTCACCACATGGGTCAGAGCCCGTCTAACGGAGAATGACCGTCGTCGCCACTGAGCGACCTAACTCATCTGGAGAACGAAGCAACTCACTTGTCCACTCGCTCTTCGAGTCATCTATTAAGGCAACGATCCTACTGGACATACGGCTCCAGGTCATCCCTTCATTTAGATTCCTCAATAAGCTTACTCAATAGGCTATTTTGGGATAAAGTCAGACCTACCACTGGGCCATTCTACACGTGCAATCACGGAACCAGTAGTAGGGCCAAAAGTGTACAGGTTGACTTTCTACTATAAGGCAAACAAATTAACCGTGTCAAACACAGCAGTGTCCTTACTTAGGCGGAGCAATCCCAGTATGCCACGTGTACACCTAGGGAATAAATCCAATCCAACGGTTGGCAACTACCCAATCCAACGGTTCACATGGAAACCCTAGTTCCATTTCATCCACTATAAATATGAGAACAAAATCATGGACTAAGGTAATGCAATTTTACATATTTACGTATACACACACTCACCATATTTTTATCACCTTTCTCCAGTCCATACGCTGATTCTCACGTCGGAGGGCCTTGACGGACAAGCCCCGGCGCAGTTTACGGTGTATTTCTTGTGTTGTGCAAATCAGAAGTCAGCCCAAATCATTAGCTGGACTTAGAGCTGAGCCCGAACGTATTCCTGCATCATCAGATTGGTTCCATTGCCGGGAATCGTTCATCAGTGATCTTCAACAAAGGAATAGCAACCAGATAACCTGGAGATGGTGTCAGACGGACATACAACCAGCAAATCTACCGGAGACGCAGGCAGGCCTCCTTCTCCTCAGCAATGCCAACAGGAAAACCCAAGACCTGCCTCACTCCACCTAGGAACCCCAATCTGAGGGTTACCAGGTCACAAGGTGTGGTCGATGATACTGGCCTTCAAACGGCAAGGAGGAGAGAAAAAAGACCTGCTCCTGAGCGGCAACGACGACCCCCACTGGAGAGGAGGCCCGAGGGAGCTACTGTACGAAATGTGGGAGGCCCATCCAACCCCCATATTGATAGAACCGCTTTCCTCGTCGAGAGAGCAAACTCTCTTCACGAACTCCTGAGAATCCAGAACGAGCTTATACAAATGGCTGAGGACCAACCCCCACAGGCATCCCATAATACTGTCTCGTCGGGAAGGAGAAGGAACCAGAGAGAAAACGATGGTCGTCGTGAAGGAACCGCCGCCGAAAATGAACGGATAGTACCACAACTCGACCTCAGGGAACATCTCAATCAACGACCAAGTGAAGGAATCCCATCGCAACGACGACGGGGTGAGGCAGATGGAGAGCCTCGTAGATCTCTAGCCCATGAGAACCCTGAGCAGGATTGGAACCAAGTTGTTCGAGGTCGTCAAATGACCCCATCATTGAGGAATGAACGAGCACCGAGTTATAGGGAGAGGATGCGCACTCCTCCTCGTCGTGGAATGGAACAGTCACAATCCTACAGGCCGTCTCCACCCCCAAGTTATAGGAGAGAGAGAACCATCTCTCGAAGACCTGCTCCCTTCGAGAGGCAACGGTCGAACACCGTTTCCAGGGGGCCTCGTCGAGAAAGGTTCCCTCCCACCGGCCCTGCAGGCGATGTCGATATGAGAGAATTCCTCCGGCTCAAACGTCAAGTTGAAGAATTGACGGCCAAAAGGAACAATGTGGATAGTGACGATTCAGAAGATGATGTTGGCACACTGAAGCCATTGGCACCATGGATGTTGGAGATGGGACCTCCAGAACCAGGGTTTAAACTACCTGACTTAAAGCAATATGACGGCTCAACGAGCGCGTTAGATCACATGCATTACCTTGAAGCTCAAATGTGTGCGGTGTCTAAAACTTCTGGACAAGACGACGTAATGTGTAAGGCTCTTACGGCACACTGACTGATGCAGCTCTGAGGTGGTTTAGAAGCCTTCCAAAAAGAAGCATCGATTCATGGAAACAAATGCGAAAGAATTTTTTGGGCAGATTTGCAACAGCTGGGGACCGTCGCAAGACCGTAAACGATCTCTGTAACATCACTCATGGAGCCAATGAAAGCTCAAGGAATTACTTCAAAAGGTTCAAGAAGTTGGTGGATCAGATCGACGAAGATCTGACAGATCGAGAAATCATTAACTGTTTCAGGCACGACGTTGTTTCTTCCACCTTGGACTACGAGCTTCAAGTCCACCCGGCTAAATCCAGGAAAGATCTCTACGCTAAGGCATACGCTGTTGCCGAGGCTGAGGAAAGGAAGCTGCAGAGAGAAGGGAAGGCCGTCGACAACGACGAGGCGGTAAAATCAAAAAAGGATAAGACCGGAGATAAGGGGAAGAACAAACAAGGAAAGGCTGAGAAAGTACCAGACTCGTACACTCCTTTGACAGTCTCAAGGGCAGAAATACTGAGCAATGTAGACTTTGGGCCGGCAGCAAAAATGAATCCCAATGCCAAAGGGAAAAAGAACATGAACAAGTATTGTGAATACCACCGTGACAGGGGGCATGATACGAACGAGTGTTTTAGTTTGAAGAAAATAACTCAAAGGTGGATTGACGACGGCCGCCTTGAGCACTACGTGAAAAAGGATCGTCAAGCTGCCAACACTCGAGCTGCTAACAACGACCCTTCTGAGAGGCAGCCGAGAATGGTCTTAGTCATCTCTGAGGAGACGAGCAAGAACCAAATTAAAAGTGCCATTTACCACCTGAAGAAAGCCCCCCATATTCCCCCAAAATCTGAGATTCCAAATAACGTGATCAGTTTCTACCCATACGAGTTATCAGCCAACCCCTTAGCCCGTCAAGAAGGACATTGATACACACCGGGGCAGCCAAGGATATTTTATTCTACAACATCTATCAGAAGATGGGTCTACCTGATAGTCGCCTAAGTCCCTACTTAGGTCGTCTAGAAGGATTCACCAATCATAGGGTAGACGTCAAGGAACAAATCGATTTTCCCGTCGATATCGGGGACCATCCTTTGAGAACCATTCAGACTGTTACTTTCGTGGTAATTGATGTTATCAGTGATTATCATGCGATACTCGGCCAGCCAGGCCAAGCAGCTTTGGGGATCATGGTGTCCGTCCCTCATCAACGTATCAAATTTCCAACACGCTCAGGAGTCGGATGTGTGTTGGGGACGGCCCCAGAATTCCTGGAGCATGTGTTGAAGACGAAACGGACTATTGAAATAGACGACCCTGACCAAATTGTGAAGCTTTCTAAATCAGTCAAGTAGACAACGACCTCCTACTCCAACGTTTCCACAATCAAGAGTGTGGACGAGACTGAAGCCTTCGTTGAAAAATTCCTGGACGACCAAATTGCAGCTCCCCAGCTTTTGGTCACCCAGGAATCAGGGGCCGAGCTAGACAAGCTAATTGAAAACGAGGTTCCAGACCTCACCCCCAAAGCGAGAAAAAAGATAAAAGATATTGTGATTGAGTCTATAGATTTTCGAGACGATGCTCCTGAAATAAAGCCTGCCGACGAGCTGATTGAGCTGGTCATCAACCCGAGTTACCCCGAGCAAAAGATTAAGGCGGGGTATCAGCGACGGCGAGGAGAGGGATGATATAATCACCCTACTCAAACATAACCTCGACGTCTTTGCTTGGAGGGTTGAGGACATGAAGGGCATAAGGGAAGATGTGGCCGTCCACAGGCTCGGAGTAAACCCAACAATGAAATTTAAGGAGCAGAGGCTAAGGATTTTTTTCAACTGAGAAGGAGGTTGCGATAGAACAAGAAATTGAGAAGCTGTTGAGTGATGGGATAATCGTGGATGCTGGATTCACGACGTGGTTGGCAAATGTGGTTCTAGTTAAAAAGCCCAATGGAAAATGGAGATTATGTGTTGATTTCACCGATCTGAACTTAGCATGCCCCAAGGACAGTTACCCCCTACCCGAATTGACAAGCTCGTCGATTACATTCTTTGGGCATACGACCCTCAGCTTTCTGGATGCTTATTCCGGCTATCATCAAATTAAGATGACCGAGGAAGATATTCCAAAGACGGCCTTCCAGGCTGCAGGGGGAACCTACTGCTACACGAAGATGCCTTTTGGGCTAAAAAACGCCGGGGCAACTTACCAGCGTATGATCAACAAGGTTTTTAAAGATCAGCTCGGTGACAATCTAGAGACATACATAGACGACATGGTCGTTAAATCCAAAAAGATGAAACACGTGGACGACCTTCAACAAACATTCTCCAACCTACGAGCAAACAACATGGTGCTCAATCCTGCCAAATGTGTCTTTGGAGTTGCGGCTGGCAAATTCTTGGGGTTTATCCTCTCTCAACGAGGGATACAGGCTAACCCCGAAAAGATTAAAGCTTTGATTGACATGGCCGAGCCTACAAGCATTAAGGAAGTCCAAAGGCTAAATGGACGAGTGGCAGCCCTAGGTCGTTTCATTTCAAAGTCAGCCGAAAGATCACTTCCTTTCTTCAAGGCTCTCCGTGGTGCAAAAGGTTTCAAATGGACAGAAGAATGTTCTAGGTCGTTCAATCAGCTCAAAGAATACCTTGGCTCCCCACCACTCCTCAGCAGCCCCGTTGCAGGGGAAGACTTATATGTATACCTCTCGGCGGGTGACAAGGCCGTCGCTGCCGTGATGGTCAAGGAGGAGGATGGGATCCAGAGGCCAGTGTATTATGTAAGCAAAGCTTTGTCTGATGTGGAAACTTGTTATTTCAACGCTGAGAAAATAGCCTATGCTCTCTTCATTGCAGCACGAATGCTACGAGCCTATTACTCAGCCCATCCCATCGTCGTTTATACAGATGCCCCACTTCAAAAAATCTTACATCGTCCCGAAAGTTCTGGTCGTCTCCATAACTGGAGCATTGAATTGACCGAATTTGACATCCAATATAGAGCACGGAAGACCTTGCAGGCCCAAGCCTTGGCCGATTTCTTGATTGAAACGACGTTATGTTCAGATGACGACCAACAAAGGCCACCTCAAAAAATGAGCAAGGGCAAACAGGTCGATGACAAGCCGGAAGAGTTGGCTTTGCCTATTGGGTGTTGGAAGATTTTTTCAGACGGGTCGGCGACGAGAGATCTAAGTGGAGCCGGAATTGTACTAGTCGAGCCAGAAAGCGGTACTGTTTTTGAAGAGGTTCTGAGGTTCAAGTTCCAAGCGTCAAACAACCAAGCGGAATACGAGGCACTTGTCGCAGCAATTGAATATGCTAAGTGCTTCGGGGCAACAAAAATTGTGGCTTATTGTGATTCTCAATTAATTGTCAACCAAGTCCGTGGAGATTACCAGGTCGTTGATTCCACCTTACAGAAGTATCACTCGTTAGTCGACGAGTTGATACAAGGGCTAGAATTTTGGGCCATCCAGCGAATTGCTAGGGAAGACAACAAACACGCCGACCTACTTTCATAGCTGGCCACGGATCAATTGCTAGAGGACGAGCATAGCCACCACCTGGCCTACCTTGAGCAGCCAGCCTACGAGAGAGTGAAGATCATGTGCGTTGGGGACGGTCCAAGGTGTTGGATTGACGATCTGAAGGCCTTTATTGAAAATGACGAGCTACCATCTGACGAGGTAATGGCACGTCAAATCAAGAGGAAAGCTGCCTGTTTTTCAGTCGTAGAGGGCGAGCTTTACAGATGATCCATCACAAGACCACTGCTGAAATGTGTCCATCCTGACAGAGTTGTCAACATACTTTTTGAGGTGCATCAAGGAGAGTGTGGGGGCCACCCTGGAGCCCGTACACTTGCTGACAAGCTAATCACTATGGGATACTACTGGCCCCACTTGCGTGAAGATGCGAAGCAGTTTGTTAGAAAGTGTGACACCTGTCAGAGATTCGCCGACCTTTCGAAGCTCCCGACGACAGAACAGACCCCAGTTATGGCAGCTTGGCTATTTGACATGTGGGGTGTTGGCTTGATTGGGCCTTTTCCACAGGCCAAGGGAGGAGTAAAATACGTGATCGTGGCGGTGGATTATTTCTCGAAGTGGGTTGAAGCCAAGGCACTAAACAAGATCACAGAAAATAATGCCTTGAGCTTTATTAATGATTCAATATGGTGCCGTTTTGGGATTCCCAGGGTGATTGTTTCTGACAACGGCTTACAGTTTTCAAAGAATTTTGAGCAGGAGCTGAATAGAATGGGAGTGAAGCATTCAAAGTCGTCTGTCGCCTATCCTCAAGGCAATGGGCAAGCTGAAGCGGCAAATAAACTCGTCTTGTCTGCCCTATGCAAAAATCTTGAGGGTCGTGATGGGAGGTGGTTGGACGAACTCCCGTTGGCTCTTTGGGCAGTCCGGACAACCACCCGGGGGCCTACGGGGGAAACCCAATTTGCTTTGACCTATGGTTCTGAGGCCATGGCTCCCGCCGAGCTTCAACTTCCTACTGATCGGGTGGCATTCTATGACGTTGAAAGAAATATCCACAGCAGACAGGTCGACCTTGACCTCTTGGACGAGCGACGACTGGACGCTCAACTAAGAATGGCTAATTACAAAAAGAGGACCAAGTCGTACCATGACAAGAAAGTAAAGAAAAGGATTTTCAATGTCGGAGACTATGTTTTGAGGAAAATTGAAGCAACGGGCCTCAAAGCCCATCAGAACAAGCTCTCCCCCAATTGGGAGGGGCCATACATCGTCACCAGCGTGGTCAGAGAAGGAACGTACCGACTCGCCAAGCCCAACGGCGAAAAACTCAAACACCCATGGCATGCCAATCATCTCACAAAATACTAATTCTAGGATCGTCGTCAAACCCCAGCGCCCTCAGGGCACCGTACTTTGTGGTTCTTTATGTAACTCTTTCAGAAGAAATTTTTGAAGTTTTTCGAGGTTTGTAAGGGCTATCTATAAATCCCAGTAGTTTAAAAAATGATCAGGAGTTATCCATCAATGTAAGATAGTTGTTGATCAAAAGTTATCAATGGAAATTCGTCGCTTTGTTGACTTCATATACTACAAACTCAAGAAATCTAAATCGATCGAAGCCGGACTTCGACCTTTACACTCACTTTGATCAAGTATAAAGATCAGTCGAAGCCAGACTTCGGCCTACATTTACTTTAGCCAAGTATAAAGGTTAGGCGAAGCCAGACTTCGTCGATAGCTATAACGGAATAAGACGACTCGTCCAAATAATCTTGCCTACGAGCAATGATCTATGGACCTTCGTACTATACCTACGAGCCAGTGAGAAGTTAAAAAGCACAAGTATGAACAAGGGTCAGTCGTATTGAGACGACCTATGTTCTGGTCATCACTAACGACGACCATACACACTTGTCTCCAAACTTCCTCATTCACTAAGTTATTATCACATGCTATCTACGTTAACATACAGATTAACAAGCATAAAATAACAAACATCAATAAAGAAAAATATTGTACGACCCCCTCTAAACGACGAGGAAATGGGCCAATCACATTACAAAACTTAAACTTGTTTGGAAACATTGTTTAAAACCATAAAGCCAAAGTGAAGCATTGTTTACAACATTACAAACCATGTCAAAAAAACAAATCATTGCGGATCATCGGCGTTGGTTGGAGCCTCATCAGGATCAGGACCGTCGTCAACAAAATGGGCATAGTAAGCGTCGAAATTCTTGGGATCTATGGCCGAGACAGGCCACTCTTCCTGCCCATCCTTCTCATCCTCCTCCTTGATGATGAGTAAATCATTGTCATCGAAGGGGACAAGATGATTGGCCGAACGAGCAACCGAGTCATATGATTCCTCGGCGCAAAGATCCGCAAGCTTCCTTACGGAGATCAGATCCTTGGTTTCCTGATCCACCAGAGCTCGTCGGGCCAGATGTTTGGCTCCGACCTTGAAGAAACCCTTGGCCTTCTCAGTGATCATTAGGAGACATTCTTTGCCCTCCTTATACTCCTTGACAACATCTTTTTGGGCTTGGGCCAAAGCGTCTTCGTGGTCAGCCTTCATCCGCTCCAAGGCTGCGTTGTGCTCAGTTTTCATCTTCTCAAGTTTAGCCTCGGTGGCACGGAGGCTAGTCGTCAAAATCGTCGCATCGGCCTGGGCTTTCTCCTTGTCCGACACAAGCTTGGCCTTATCATTCTTCAAGAGGCCGACCTCCTTCAGAGCCTCGTCCTTTTGTACCATCAAGGACTCATAAGCCGACGTCAACTCCCCAACATTCTTCTCTGCCTCAGCAAGCTTCTGCTCCGCTGTCTCCTTGGCCCCAACAGATTGAACAAGCTGCTCGTTACCCCGGTGCTCGGCGTCAATGCATTCCCTATAATCGAAGGTCATAGCCTCTATCATCGATGATAGCTGCACCAACAAATCATTAGTACAAGCATAGGATGATAAAGAAAAACTTGTGAAAATATGGACATGAACTACCTCGGTCTGGATCATCCCAAGACGGGCCAGATAAGTCTCAGGGGATAGTCTGGCATCCTTCAGCCTCCGAACAAGATCAATGTCTCTGGCTCGTCGGGTGATGGCCGTCCCCATAATGAGCGGCAGGCCTTCCCTCTTCAGATAAGGGATCCCAGATATTGGAGGAATCCGGCCGTCCCCATACCCGCAGAATACGAACCAGGAGCTGAAGGGTCGGAGGAAGAGGGAAGATCGAAGAAAGCTTTCTTAAATTTATCTCTCTCCCCCCCAGAGCCCATAGGGGGATCTTTCCTTTTCCTAGAGACGTGGCTCCCTTCTTCGAGCGCCTCAGGGTTGGAGTCAGAGCTCCCGACGGTCTAAGGGTTAACATGCTCACCCTCCTCAGCGACGACCATCTGTTTGTCTGCGCCGGCATCAACACTTGTCTCAACCTCATCCCCAGCACCCGCAGCTTTCTCTAGCTCGTCCACCAGAACTTGACGACCTCCAGTGTTGAGCCCCTCAACCACGGGCTCCCTTTCAATCATGGGGATGGCACCAGAAGCGTCCTTGGGAAGCTCGTCATTTCTCGTCGTCATTTTCTCCTGACAATCATGGATGGCATTAGACGCAGCCCTGTCCCTCCTTTGAGACCTCCTATCATTAGCTCTGATAGCTCCTCTCATGATTTTAGCTTCGATTCGATCGGCGTCGGCCTGAGTGAGAGCTGCAAAACAAAAGACGAGAAAGATTAAGTAACATACTACGAGGCAAAGAGAAATTGCTAGAAATAAAAAGACAAGTTGTAAGGACTTAACCCCCAGTCATCTCTAAGTTAACGCAACGATCTTCAGGACGGCCAGCCCGCACCCCTGCACAGTTCACACAATTTGATCCCCAGGCCAAGTTTTCGTGAACGATCCATACGGGATAACGGGCGTCAAGATCGATCTTAACCAACGGCTGAGGCCCAATCGACGGGCTAGACATCATCCCTACCCGGTTGTATCTCCGCTGAGAAGCTTCGATGTCTCTATACGACACCCAGCCGAGGTCTAACAAGGCGTCAATCTTCTTCTTTAACTCGTCAGCCCACGGAGCTGGCCAAACATAATCATCAACAACCATCTTTTGGCTCTCTGGAAAAGGAAACTACCATCCTACCCTACTCTCAACAACGATCATGTGGTTCTCCCAACCGTAAACCTTGTTTTGGGTATCCAAAAATAACCCTCATACATTTCGGTGAGACGCCACACTAACCACAGATTTCCCGCAAACTGTGGATCGGGTCGTCTTATAGTATTGGCAGAATACTTTGTTACAAGGCTCGTAGCCAAGAAATCTGCAAACTACTGCGAACGACGACAAAGTCCTAACGGCATTGGCAGTAAGTTCCATGGGCACGCAGGCAGAGTCCTCCAAGAACTCATTGATAAAAGGGTCAAGAGGCAATCTCAGACCGAGCTCGAACTGCTTATAAAAGAAGGCTACCTTCTCCTTGCTGGTAAGGAGAGACTCCCGACGAGGCTCATACTCTCTGCCTGACTGAGGTATTCAAGTCTGTAAGTAGAGGCCTGGACTCTGTAGGAATCTCGTAGGGCATTGATCATTTGGGTCCCGACGTCTTTCCTCCTCATCAAGATTTTGGGTATGGCCCATTGCCCTTCTGCCCCGGCTCCAAAGCCTCGTTCATTGCGCCCTGGTTGTACACTTGTATGAAAAGCATTGACTATTCAAGGACCCCCGACACTTGTGCTGGCCTCGTTTATTTCTTGGGATGGTTGTTGGGAACGACCGTCGTGATCCATGTCTACAAAACAAGGGGAAAAAGCAAGGGAATCAGTCCTATCTTCAACATGCGACGACCTATCTAAGGGCAGCCTAGATTCCCTTGAAACCAAATTCCTAAGTGAATCACGACAGGACAAGGAATAGCTAGTTTGGATGTGATTGGGGAGATCGTTCATAGATCTGAAGGGTGTTATCCTTGGGTCATCTTCTGCAAACTCCCCAAGAACCTCATCCGTGGGAAATCCCAAATCCTCATTTTCAAAATCAAATTTTGTCAGAATTGAAGAACATTCAAACAAAAGGATTTCTCTCCATATACCCCTAGCACATTTATATACCCTTTGGATGAGCCCAAAACCAAATTTAACCCCTCTCTCAAAACTTACGATTCTGGGAGCCATGAGTAAATTCTTAAACCCTAAGAAAAACCCAGAAAACGAAGAACAGATGAAGAAATTACCTGATTGAGGACCTGGAGATGAATTTTCTGGTGGGAGATCAAAGAAATCTCTTATCCAAGCTCCCAGTTGCCGTACAAACGGAGAAGCAGAACAGTTCTAGTCACCGGAAGGAGGGCTGATATCACTGGAGATGGTACTCCTTGGTCACCAGAGTTTTCTTGCTGGTTGCCGGAAATCTCTCCTTGCTAAATTCTCTCGATAATCAGGAGTGCGAAAAATTCAAAATGGAGGAGGGAGGAGGTTTTTATACTCGGAGAAGATGAAGGGTTTTGGCCTAGGAAACCCAAACGGTGTAATAATGGAGAACATTAAATATCCGCTGTGATTTCCGAGGGGAATGTCCCATCATGGGACGCATGTCATTTAATGAAGGAATCCTAGCCGCCCACATCATCAACAATGACGTCATCACTTTTCAAATTTCAAATTGACGGTCGTACGGATAACCCTGAAAGGAAACGCTAACTCCTGGCCCGTCAAGACGACCCATGAGTTAGGGGCCACTGAACGGAATATTCCGTGATGGGCCAGGCCCAGTACGTTCCCTACGAGATATGGGCCAGCAAGCCCACTAAGGGATCAAGACTAATGAAGCCCATCAAGGTTGGGGTCATGGCCCGTCGTACAATAGATGGCGGTCGTCGCCAATGAGCGACCAAGCCCATCTAATGACGAGCTATCTCACCACATGGGTCAGAGCCCGTCTAACGGAGAATGACTGTCGTCGCCACTGAGCGACCTAACTCATCTGGAGAACGAGGCAACTCACTCGTCCACTCGCTCGTCGAGTCATCTATTAAGGCGACGATCCTACTGGGCATACGGCTCCAAGTCATCCCTTCATTTAGCTTCCTCGATAAGCTTACTCAATAGGCTATTTTGGGATAAAGTCAGACCTACCACTGGGCCATTCTGCACGTGCAATCACGGAACCAGTAGTAGGGGCAAAAGTGTATAGGTTGACTTTGTACTATAAGGCAAACAAATTATCCGTGTCAGACACAACAGTGTCCTTACTTAGGCGGAGCAATCCCAGTATGCCACGTGTACACCTAGGGAATAAAGCCAATCCAACGGTTGACAACTACCAAATCCAACGGTTCACATGGAAACCCTAGTTCCATTTCATCCACTATAAATATGAGAAAGAATCATGGACTAAGGTAATGCAATTTTACATATTTACGTATACACACACTCACCATATTTTTATCACCTTTCTCCAGTCCATACGCTGATTCTCACGCCGGAGGGCTTTGCCGGACAAGTCACCTTTCTCAAGTCCATACGCTGATTCTCACGCCGGAGGGTCTTGCCGGACAAGTCCCGGCGCAGTTCACAGTGTATTTCTTGTGTTGTGCAGATCAGAAGTCAGCCCAAATCATTAGCTGAACTTAGAGCTGAGCCCGAACGTATTCCTGCATCATCAATTAACATTCTTTATCTTAGTATTACTAATTTTCAACAATACCCCCAACCTACATCTACCAAATTGGAATATTAACTTTTTCGAGAAACTGAGCCTAATCGGTTTTTTTCTTTCTTTTATTTGCTGAGCCCAATCATTCACACTAAAAATAATCGGGAGTAATTCATCTACTACAACTTTTTATCTTATAATCAATCGCTTCTTTGAAAACATCAAACGTTGAACCCACTTTTCTTTTAGAACGGACATTATGAATTGGGAAGTGTTCTGTTTAAATTCACAACTTTGAATATATATATATGGAAAATTGCATTAAAAGTACCTCAACTCTAGAGGTAATTTGAATTTTATATACAAAAAAAAAAATTATATCCATCTATTTATTATTTATACTTGTAAAATTATTCTTCCATAATAATAATAAAAAAAAATGTATAAAATTATGAAATGTTGAATTGGTAGAATCAGGAGTTGATCATGTAAAGTTGTAAACATTTTTTTACCATTAGAACCGCCACACCGCCATCACAAACATCATCAATGAAATCTGGATTTTTTAAAAACTAATTCAAACCCTATTCCAGATCTAAAGAATCAGCAAAACTTAAAATAAAACACAAACATCCTCAATAAAATCTAAATCAATTAATCAAATGTTGATTCCAGATCTAAAGAAGGGGAGAGAAACTGGAAAATAAGCGTGAAATCAAGTAGTCGGAGAAGAAAATAGATCCACCGAGTAGGGGTTGCCGAAGAAAATGACGATTGGGGTTGCCAGACAAGAAAGCAGATCCGGTAAGTGGGGGCTTAGAACTGGAGAAAGGGGGAAAGATGAGAGAGATGGAGGAGAAGGGAAGATCCGATGGAAAGTGGGATGGGGGTGAGGGAGGGAGGGGCAACAAGACTATAGCTATTCGAATACAAGGTTAGAGATGAGTGAGATTTTCGCACTGTATAATAATTTTTGGGTGTAATCAGGAAAACTAAATTCATGGCCGCTGATCAACGATCACTGCTACCGATTAAATATGTACTCTCTTCGTCTTAATAATAACTAGATTGACTCCCGTGCGATGCACGGGGCATTACTGTATATTCAAATGAAAAAAATTGAACTAAAAAAAATAAAAAAAAATAATTCGTTTATATATTATGAAATAATTTCTTAAAGACTACATTGTCAATACATAAAAATTAGAAAACAATAAAATAGAAATAAAACAACAATAATTAGAAATATGCATTTCTCTATATTCAATTCTATAATATTTGATCATTTAAAAAAGTAAATAAAACACACGAATCACATACGAAATAAGTTATTGAAATTAGTAAAGAAATGTGAAGATTGGAAATATAGTTAAAAAAAGATGATATTTTATTTCTTTTTGATAAACAGAATTTTTTAAATAAAAACATAAGATTTGTTCATACCAAAAGAATAGTACAATTATCTAATAAAAATTAATGTCATTCTTTTTCAAATGAAAACATTCCATTAAGTCATTCTCGTACATCTAAAAAATTATGGCATATTTATTTACATTAACTCATTATGAACATAATTATGATATATATTTTCAAAGTAACTTATTTAATTTTTAGGAGAAAAATAAAAATCCTAAAAATACTAACAATTTCGTTTAATGAAAAGAAATTTCCCCAAACCACCCACTTCCTAATCAAATCCAACCCACTTCTTCCTCTCTCTCTTTTAAAATACAAATTTATACTACCGTTATTTCTTATAATATTGACATACACTTCAATCAAAATTTAAAAATTATGACCATCTTTGCCGATATTCGTCTTTATAAATACACAATATTTTGAGACTAATAGAAACATCGACAAATTTATTAATACTTTATTTACTATGCATCAAATAATTTTTTTTTTAAAATAAATAAATTGTTTGATAAATCGAACAAAATTAAACACAATAACCATATTACCCCATCTCACTTATTAAATAGAAACCAAAACCCACATTGATTACAAAAATCCAAATTCAACACCATTCCAAGTTCCAACCACTTTTATTTTATTTTATTTTCTAATCTTTATTTGTATGATCAGTAAAATTATTATTATTATTATTATTATTATTATTATTATTATTATTATTATTATTATTATTATTATTATTATTATTATTATTATTATTATTATTATTATTATTATTATTATTATTATTATTATTATTATTATTATTATTATTATTATTATTATTCCCGATATTCGTCTTTATTAATACTTTATTTACTATGCTTCAATTTTTTTAAATAAAATAAATAAATTGTTTGATGTATCGAACTAAAATAAACTCAATAACCATATTACCCCTTCCAACTCATTCTCCTACACCCCATCACTTTTATTTTATTTTATATTTATTTTTATAATTAGTAAAATTATTATTATTATCATTATCATTTATAATAAAAAAAAAACTTCACACTTAATTAATTTTGACTAAAAACATATTGAAAAATTAACAAATGATAATTAAGAAATTTATATTTAAATTTTTTTCTGTATCCATATCAAATGAAAATAGTCTCTATTTGAAGAGAAAAAGAAATTATGAATATTGGTGTAAAAAATAATAAACATAATAATTTATTATATAATATTTTAGGTAAAAGAAATGGGCGAAGAATAAAAAACATAAATCCAATCATCCAATAGGAGCATGCCAAGTGTCCAAACAAAAAAAATCAGCTTCCTTCTTCACTTTCTTAAAGAATACATTGCCAGTAAATGAAAATTAGAAAACAATAAAATAGGAATAAAATAAAAATCATAAGAAATATGCATATGTCTATATACAGTTATGTAGTATTTTATCATTTAAAAAAGTAAATAAAACACACGAACATGTTTATCACATACGAAGTAAGTTATTGAAATTAGTAAAAAAAGGTGAAGATTATAAAAACAAAAGATTTGTTCATACCAAAAGAATAGTATAGTTATCTAATAAAATTTAATATCATTCTTTTTCAAATTTATAAATACTTTATTTAATATGTTTCAAATATTTTTTTTTAAAAAAATTAAATAAATTGTTTGATATATCGAACTAAAATAAATACAATAACTATATTACCCTATCTCACTTACTCCCGCGCGATGCAGAGGGCGTTACTTTTAAAATAGAAGATCAACATTGGGTAAATATCTACCTTGAATTTTATAAATATTCACAGCGTAAGATTAAAAACAAAGAATACAAATATAGTAAAATGTAAAATATATTATCGTACAATTTAAAGTATTTATTACAGAAAATTATAGATATTGAACCCAATAACCATATTACCCCATCCCACTTATTAAATTAAAACCCAAACCCACATTCATCACACTCCCATATATATATATACTCCCTCCGTCCCACAATAATATGTAAACTTTCTATTTTGGGCGTCCCACAATAATATATACTTTTCCAAAATGGAAAGGAATCTTTACTATTCCCTCCACTCATTCTCTCTCCTACATTATTTTAATACTCACATCACCATTATAATTTACTATTTTCTCCACCCATTCTCTCTCCTACTTTATTTTTACACTCACAACACTTTCAATATAATAATTTCTCCTTAATTCTCGTGCATTTTGCAAAAGTCCATAAAATTGTGGGACGGAGGGAGTATATATATATATATATATATATATATATATATATATATATATATATATATATATATATATATATATATATATAATCGAAAAATTAGGAAAGGATAATTAACAAATTTATATTTAAAAAAGAAGTTTTTTTTCTTTGTCCAAATCAAATGAAAGATGTTGCTATTTAAAGAGAAAAAATATTATGATTTTTGGTGAAAAAAAATAAATTTTAAAAAGAGGATTTTTTTACTATAATTTATAATTAAAAAATTTACTTGACACCTCATTAAATTTCACTAAAAAGAAATGAAAAAATTAGTAAAGGATAATTAATAAATTTGTATTTAAAAAAGTGGATTTTTTCTTTTTGTCCAAATCAAATGAAAGAAGTATCATTTTAAAGAGGGAAAAAAATTATGAATTTTGGTGAAAAAAAATTAAAAAAAATTAATTTAATATATAAAAATTGAGGTCAAAGAAATGGGATAATTTTTTTTTTTGAAATCCTTCCAGCCAATCAAATGGTGCCACATGGCAAAATAAAAATCAAAAAAAGGAAATCAGCGTTGGACGTGCCATTGTCGGCGCGTGGCCTTCACGCGCCAATGAAGAGACGGAAATGCCCCTGTCCATGTTAGCGACATGTGTCCAAGTTTGTTTAAAACAAAAAAAACCAACCAATCACATATTGTCACGTTGCCTTTTCCACTTGTTAATTGCATTTTTGCCACGTTTTGAAAAGACGAAAATGCCCCTCATACCCCCTTAAATTACCAAAAGCTTGTTATTATATAGTTATAGATAATAGCTTCACCCTTTTGGATAGGCATGCAAATTAAAAAAAAAAAATAGTAAATGAAAAAAATATGGTGAATGTAATCTATGGTATAAATGAGGGAGGTATGTGAACAGTAGAGTGAATAGTTTCATGTGAGAAAATGACCATTTTGCCCTCACTATTCACTCCCTTTCCCATTTTACCCTCTCTCCATTCACGGTTTGAAATTCAAAGATCACAACCATGAATCCAACCACCCTCTTCCTCCTCCTCTTCTTCATCGCAGCTCCTCTCGCCCAATCTCAATCCCCACCCCAAATCTCGGCGCCATCACCAGCCTCCGCCGCCTGCAACGGCATATTCCTCTCCTACAGCTACACATCTGGCTCCTGGATTCCACCGGGCCCTAATCTCAAACCCGACCCGACAAACCTTTACTGTGCTCGAATCCACCCTCACCATCGTCAATATATATACCCCTCCCTTATCCTAACCCTAATTCTCCCTTCAGCCTCACCCTCCCCTACGCCGCAGAGAGAAAAACTTAGAGAGAGAGAGAGACGAAGTCGAAGCTCAAAGGCCGAAGCCGCTCCTCCGCTTCTCCCCTCTTTTCTTAATTTCAGGTATTAAACCTAATTACTATGAAATCCAACTCTGATTTATGTTTGCGATTCAGCAAGTGTTTATGTTTGAGATGAATTTGTGTGTGTTTATGTGTGATAAGGTCGGATCTGGACTGAGTTATTACTGTTTTTTTTCTTAACCTGCGAATGTCCATTTTTGTTAAACTCAGAAATTTTGACAGTCCCAATTTTAATCGTAAGTCCCCATTTCATGACAAATTTCAGGGTAGTTGGGACTCCCAGTTGCATTACATAGATCATATAAAGGTTTGAAAACATTATTTTGGTGTATACTATAGATTGTTTAAGGGTGGTTTGGGGTTGAAGAAGGGTGGGGAGAGTGATGGGAAGGCTTTGACTGAGGTGAAGGCGAATACGCGGACTTTCGCTATGGTGTTGAGGAGTGAGAGGGAGCTGTTGGGTCAGAATAAGGAGCAGGAGGATGAGATAGCTGAGCTTAAGCTGCTTCTTGAGGAGAAAAATAGAGAGGTAAATCGAAAATTTTGCATTGCTGGTTTAATTGATATAACTCGCTTATCATGTTGTGTATTTGAATCCTGGACTTGGATGAAGAATTGATGCTTCTATATACGTGCCTTTTTTGTTTAATTAGATTTTTTGGTTATGTTCTTGATTTCTGTTTAGGAAAATAATGGTCCCCCATTTTGTCCTTTTTTTTTAATTTTTTTTTTAAATTAAAAAAAAAATATTTAGAAAAGAATCTAAAGAAGCAAAAGAGTGTAGATGTGAATGGAGGAATGAAAATCTGTTTATTAGCATTAATGTAGTTTTAAGATTGTGGGGTATGTATTTTCTACATACATACAAGATAGATTTGTATTAAATGAAGAGTCTTTGTGTATGTGCGTATGTGGAATAGAAAAGACATAGGAGTATGTTTTTCTGAAATGTTTCTGCTTCTTTAGATTCTTTTCTAAATTTGATGTACTTTTAGGTCATTTTGTTGGGTTTACTCAACTTTCAGGGTTTAGTTAAATCTTTTGAGAGAGGCTTTGGCGCACAGTGAAGAACAAGCTTCTGGGTTTATCTCCTCAAATCAGGAGGTACTTCACTTCTCTGTGTGTGGTTTCTTTGTGCTATGGTTTTGTTTCTTAATATCTGCTCTGGGTTGTAAAAAAAAAAGACTCGTGTCCCCGAGTTTCTTAATATCTGCTCTGGGTTGTAAAAAAAAAAAGACCCGTGTCCTCGGACACGGGCATGTGTACTAGTAATAAAATAAGAGAGAGAATAAATGGAGAAAATAGTAAATTTAAAAAGTGTTATGAGTATAAAAGTGAAATAGTAAAGTTTCTTTGTCATTTTAGATAAGGTGAAACTTTTAACGGGACGCCCTTTTAAGAAATTGGTGAAGCTTTTATTAGGACGGAGGGAGTATGAGAAATTGATTTAGGTTTAACAGGAAAAAAAAAGACTAACCGATCTCCGAAATCCCAAACAAATTAAAAAAGGGTACACTCCCGAGTTTTAAAAACGAGAAAAAGAAAGGAAACGGAAGAAAATCTAATATATTTTTCTCTGTAAAATTACCCAAGTTTTTTTATGAAGGAAGTAGAGGGAAAAGGAAGGAAAATTTTTAAAATTTTCTCTTCTACACAATCCTCCCAAAAATGGGAGAAATTGGAAGGAAAATAAAAATTATAAAACAAAATTTTTGGTTAAACCTATTTTACCTCCAAGTATATCTCTCTTCCTTTCATTAATGATACAATTAAGTGTAATTCAATTTTTTTCCCTACCTTTTCCTTCCTAAACTTAGCAGCACTTTAAAAAGTTATTGAATTCTCTCCATACTCTTCTTTCCCTTCCCTTTCTCTCCCCTCATGTTCTCTTCTCTCCTTAAAAAACATCAGAAGCGGGACCCTAAAGGGAGGGAGAGAGAAAGAAAACAACGCTATGAGAATGGAGATAAAGATTAAGGGGCCGTCTGGTTAGATGGAAAAAAAGTGAAGGAATGAAATGGTCAATGGAATTGAATTCCTGTAGGAATTGGAATGAAAAAAAACTGGTCAAACCCCTCCGTTTGATTGACACGGAATGAAATGAAATTGTCATTCAATTCCTTGGCAAATCATGTTTGATTTGAAAATACAAATTATAGGAATGAAATGAAAGCATGTAAAATATCCAATTTACCCTTCTTTTAAAAAAAAAAAAATTTTTGGGGGGTGGGGGGTAGGTGGGGGTGGTAGGGCGAGGGTGGATGGGGGTTAGGCAGGGGTCTTTAAAAAAAATTGTGGGGGTGTGGGCTGGTAGAGCAAGGGTTGGATGGGGGGGGGAGGGGGGTAGGCAGGGGTCTTTTTTTTAAAAAAAAAATCGTGGGGGTGGAGGGGGTGGGGGTGTAGGTGGTAGGGCAGGGGCTGGATGGGGGGGGGGGTAGGCAGGGGTCTTTAAAAAAAATCATGGGGTGGGGGGTAGGTGGGGGTGGGGTAAGAAATGGGCCGGGTGAGGGTGGGTAGGGGTGGTTTGGATTTGGGGGTATTTTGGTAAAAAAAAAATTACAATTTCATTGCCAAAGGAATTGAGCATTCCTTCTATATATGGAGGGAATGATCAATTCCTTCCTTCGATGGAATTAGCCATTCCGGAGGAATGAAAAATTTAAACCAAACACGAAAATGGAATGGATCAAACGGAATTGACCATTCCATTCTATCGGCGGAATGGTCAATTTCGCGAACCAAACGGGCCCTAAAGATCCCAAATCAATGCGAGGATTCCTTATATGACGCTAACGTCGGATATTTAAAATGATAGTTATAAACATTCAAATCGATACTTATATACATTCAAATCGACGCTTATAAACATTCAAAAACTAACAGTTCTAACATTTGTCAAAAAAAGACTAGAGATAGTGTTAAAAATTGTCAGTTGTAGAGTTAAATAGTGTCGGTGTTAGTGATAAAAATAGTGTCAGGCCTAATGTAGAAAATGTCAGTTATAGCATTGAAAAGTGTCAGTTGTAGTGTCAAAAAGTGCCAACGAGTTTTTATAAGTTTCGATTATTTACAAAAAATGTCACCGCACGTTTTAATAAAAGTTCCACTTATTTACAAAAGGCGTAGTTTGAAAACACGTTTTACACCATACGAATGTAAACACATATTATTCCTGAAATTTTGTGACAGTAAAAAAGAGAAATCAACCTAGGCTCTGTTTGTTTGGGAAAAATATTTTTCGAAAAATGATTTCTGGATAACATTTTCTGAAAAATGAAAATGTTTTTCGAAAAATGACTTTCGGTTGTTTGATAAATCTAAGAAAAATGTTTTACAAAAAATATTTTCATGTATTTGATAAATCTAAAAATAACATTTTCTGGTGGGGGGAGGGGTGGTTAGGAGGTTGGTAGGTGGTTTGGGTGGTGAGGCGGCAGGAGAGTTGTCAAAAAATAATTTCAATATGAGTAAAATTATTTTTTTACGGGGGTGGGGTGTGTGTGTGTGGGGGTGGCCAGGGATGGGGGTTGGAGGGGCGGCGTGAGAGTTGATAAAAAAATTAATATGAGAAAAAATAAAATTTGACGGTAGAGGGGGGAGGAGAGTTGTTAAAAAAATTAATATGAGGAGAAAAAAAATTTGACGGGGGTGGAGGGGGATTTAGTGGGGTGGGGGCTACAGGGACGGTAGGAGAGTTGATAAAAAATTAATATGATTTTTTTTTTTTTTACGGGGGTGGGGGTGCTGGTGGGGTGGGGATTGGAGGGGCGACAGGATAATTGATAAAAAAAATTAATATGAGCAATTTTTTTTACGGGGGGTGGGTGGGTGGAGGGGGCGACAAGAAAGTTGTTAAAAATAATTTTAGTATGAGCAAAAAAGAAATTTTGAGGGGTGGGGTGTAGTG
Organism: Adenophora triphylla var. japonica; assembly: GCA_022495995.1. Lineage (NCBI taxonomy): Eukaryota > Viridiplantae > Streptophyta > Magnoliopsida > Asterales > Campanulaceae > Adenophora > Adenophora triphylla. The sequence goes on along the minus strand of JAFEMH010001417.1, from coordinate 349,890 downwards.
GGGGTGAGGGTGGTAGTTGGGGGTTTGAGTAAAGTCGTCATTTTGGGTTGGGCCTGGCGAGCCAGCCCGCCCCGTTATTTAATAAGGGTGAGTTAGGTTTTAAAATTACTAACCCAAATAAAAGTGGGTCAATTTGGACTGACCCATATGGGTGCGGGCCAAAACGGGTTCGGGGCGGGGCGGGACAACCCACTATATTTTTTATATTTTTTTTCGCCACAAAATAACGTCATTTTTAAGTGAAAATTCTATGAATATATCGACTTTGTGGACTAAATTCGTGAATCGTTAAGTAAGAGAGACTCGAGAGAAGAAGAGAACAGAAACGGAGAAACCCTAAGAAGACGCCGTCGCCATCATCACCGTTTCCATCGCCGTCGGTGCACTACATCACGACCACTAATTCGTTGTCGTTAATGTCTCTGATCCACACACATGTATCTCTCTCTATATCTTACTCCCTCCGTCCCACTCGAAGTGTCACTTTTTACCCAAAAGGGTGTCCCGTTTAAAGTGTCACCTTTCCTAAAAAGGAAATATTTTATTACTATTCTATTATCCCATCCACCATTCCCTCCACTAATTCTCTCTCCTCTACACTCACAACACTTTTTAAATTCACTATTTCCTCCACTAATTCTCTCTCCTATTTTTAAATTACACTCACAATATTTTTTCTTTCCCCTTTTTTCCTTAATTTGCGTGTCACCCCTAAAAGGGTGACACTCTTGGTGGGACGGAGGGAGTAATTCTTATTGATATGAATCTTTATTTATGGGATCATGATTTACCTTTATTTGTTTGTAGCAATTTGTGTAAAGTTTACTTGTGTTGTTTGTTTGAAATTTAGTTTATATTGATATGAATCTTTGTTTATGTTTGTTTGAATGTTATGATTTTTGTTATCTTTTTAGATATTATTGTGTTTGACAGTTTGTGTTTGTTTGATTATTATAATTTTTTATTTTTTGGTATCAGTTATACACAATTTCAAGCATAAATTTTATTTATTTGATTGACCCGCATGACACGCCTGGCCCACCAACCCAATGTATGTTAGGTTGGGATGATGTATTTCCAGCTCGCTAGAAATTCGGGAGAATGTTAAAAAGCAGTCAAAAGTTATTTTCATTAGAAACAAGCTTATTTTTTTATTGACTGAAAAATCTTTTTAACTAACTTTATTTTTCGATGATTAGCTAACACCAGAAAAGAAAATGAAAAAAATATTTTTCGAAAAGCTTTTTTCATTTTCACCAAACAAAAGGAATCTTAGTTGGGGAACAATTGGGGATGTACTTAGATTAGAAAGTAGGTGTACGTAAAATTTCTGGGGTGTGAATAGCGCTCGCTTTAAGTAAAGTGGAAAACAAGCTGAAATACTCCCTCCGTCCCATAAGTCTTTAGAAAATTTTTCATTTTGAGCGTCTTCATAAGTCTTAAGAATTTTCAAAATGGAAACCTTAAATCACTATTTTCTTCACTCATTCTCTCTTTTACATTATTTTAATACTCACAATACCATTATAATTTACTATTCTCTTCACTCATTCTCTCTCCTATTTAATTTTTCACACTCACAACACTTCTACCACTCATTCTCTCTCCTAATACTATAATAATACTCCCTCCGTCCCTAAATGTTTGTCCCATTTTCCCTTTTTCTTTGTCCCAAAAAGTTAGTCTCATTTCCAAAATTAAAGCTTCAAAATCACTAAATTTTCAAAACTTGTAACATTTAGGGACGGAGTATTACATAACGGAGGTGTATATAGTCAATAATTTTCAAAGCGTTCGTAAAAATAATCAAAATTAAAGCTTCAAAATCACTAAATTAAAATGTTTGAAAAATCAAATGGGACAAACATTTAGAGACGGAGGGAATATTTCTTAATTCCCGTGTCATTTCACTTTTTCTTAACTTAAGCCAAAGGAACGGAGGGAGTATACCCAAGAAGTCAATTTCTGTCAATTTCTATCTATCTAAGCGCACTCAGTATCCTGTCTAAATATACTCCGTATGTCTCTGTCTCTACGACTGTATTCCAATTTGGCGGCCTCTCTTTCCTCAGCCCCTTCCTCTCCCCCCTTCCTCTCACAAATCTTTACCCTTTTCACTTTCTGAAAATCAATTTTACTATTCCCCACAAAAATTTATCTTTGGAAAGAGGAAGATCCGGTCAATCATCAATCTTGATTCTTGATTACAACTGGGTTTTGTTCAGTTTCATCGATTCATTTGATTTAATCTCCACTTTTTCTTTAATGGGTGTTCTTGTTTGAAGTTTGATTTGAAGATCGGAGGAACCGTGTTTTTTTCATGGCTGAAAGTCGGCGCTACGCTCTTGGTGCTCAATTAGGTTAGTTCTTCATGTTGTTTGATTTGCTCAACTTTGTTTGACTTTTTCTATTCCTAGCTCATAGTTTGATGATTTTTTTGTATAATCAACTGGCTGGTGTGTGATTTTATGTATATTTGGAGGTCTCTGATTGGGAAAACATTGATTGTTTGATTGAATTTCAAGTGAAAATGCGGTGTTTTTAATCCTGATAAAAAATCCACCATGGTTAACTTAAAGATAAGCCATATAGTTCACTGTTTCGGAAGGTGGGTTTGTTAACGTTGCGGGTTTTGGTTGTAGATTGAAGTATGTCATTTGCTCTGAATTGGGTCCCTTGTTTATATTTTGGAATAATGAGCGTTTTTTGACGGCTTGAGTTTACCTTATAAATGAGCTACTGCACCAGTGAATATATCACTTGGCTTTTCGTGGTATCTAGTTTGTTCGAAGGGCCATATTCAGTGCCACCGGCACTTGTTCAGCGTTTTGCATTGAGTATTTATGTTCTTATCGTATTGATATTCTGCATCCTTTAGTCACTAGAAATGACACTATACTGGAAATAGCTCAAAGTATGGAGCTTGAGGTGAATGAGTGGCAATCTGGGGAGTAGATTTGGGGATATTAGGTTATCATGGATTGGAATATATGTTGGGAAAAACTATGTTAGCGCGAGCAGAGAAACATTGGAAGTCATTAGTGGGGTTGGGACTATGCAAGGCGAAGGCGTGCAATAGAAGTGGATGCATATAGTTGAGTGAAGAGTGGGGATATTGTACAAACATTGGTAAGAGAGGGTAGGCCTTATTTTGTCAAATGTATTTATTCTTGTACAATAAGAGAACTTGGATTCTGCGAAGGGAGGTTTTTGTGGGATTTGATTGACCAATTTGATTCGAGACTGGACCACTGGTCTCCAACTATTATTTAGTATATGTCGTTTGTATTTTCTTCTATTGATTGACTGATTTTCCGCCTTTGTAATTTCTTCTCTCAATCTACAACGATTCTTCTCTTAGAATGGAAAACAAAACAATTATGAGCTTTAATTATCATAATTTGATAAAGAATTCAGTTATTCCTGATGGTTTTAAATTCTTTCTCTGTGATGGTTTACTTTTCTAGTTGTCCATCTTTAATCTATCTGTAGTATTTTTTTAATCATGTTTATGGTTAACTGCAGATATCGAGCAGATACTGTTAGAAGCACAAAATCGATGGCTACGCCCTGCAGAAATATGTGAAATTCTTCGAAATTATAAAAATTTCCAAATTGCTCCGGAACCTGCAAATAAGCCACCAAGTACGATTTATAGATGCATTTAGTTTATGTATCTGACATTCTTTTTGGACGTGCTATTCTTGAATTTAGATTAATGCTACATCATGCTTTATTTGCATGCATTTAACATGATATATTTCACATGCTTTGATTTGAATCATTGTTATCCAGAAACAGGAAAAATGTATAAGTCAGGGATTTGAACTTTGAGGATAGAATTGGAACTTTATATGATATCTTGGCTTGACATATACATGCTTTTCAGATGGTTCACTCTTTCTATTCGACCGAAAGGTTTTGAGGTATTTTAGAAAAGATGGCCATAACTGGAGGAAGAAAAAAGATGGGAAGACAGTTAAGGAAGCTCATGAAAGGCTCAAGGCAAGTCCTGTAGAATGTCATTTCATTCCCTAACTTTGCTTCATTTTTTTAATTTTTTTTTTTCAAATTTTTATCCATGGTCGATAATTAATCTTTTGGAGCTATATATCCTTGCAGGCAGGAAGTATCGATGTGCTACATTGCTATTATGCTCATGGAGAAGGGAATGAAAATTTCCAAAGGCGTAGCTATTGGTTGCTTGAAGAGTAAGTGGAAATATGCCCAGTAGTTTCGAAACTAACGCCCTTTAGTGTCAGTGATCAATACTTGGTGATATGTGGAAGATAGTGACAAATAATTTTTTCTTAAAGTCAGTGACCATCTTGCAAAACAGCCCTAGTACAGTGATTAAATTATTTATTATCTTTACCTAGAAAGCTTTTGTAGGGGACTAAATACAAGTATAAAAGACATCTTTCAGATAATTGATTGACTATAGGGACTTGGTGGACCTTTATGTATTTTGGCTGGTTCCTTCTCTATACTCCTATACAAAAATGTATGCTTATGATCCTTTTTTTGCAAGTCAGATTAGGGAGAGGTATACGGAATTGTGTTCCTTGTCTTTAACAATCACCCCTAAATAAACAAAACTATTTCCAGGTTTCTTCTTTTTTTGGGGCTATTAGTCTTGTTTTATGTAATCCTATATTCTCCAGAAACTTTTGTCTAAGTTGCCATATCAGCTGGTCAACGTTGTTGCTTCAAGCATTTCAGTTTCTAATTTCTGATACTCTGTTGAAGTGTTCCTGTCAAAAAAAAAAAAAACTTTGTTGAAGTGTTCTTTTCATGATTTTTTTCTTATTTGTTTATTGTTGCTGCAGGGATCTATCCCACATTGTCCTAGTCCACTACCGAGAAGTAAAGGTTTTCTTCTTTCCTTTCGCCTCTTCTTATCTCTTGGTTTCACCATCTAGCTTCTCTTTTCCTTCTCTAGCGGAACAATGTGTACATACTATTTCATCATTTATTTTTGCTAACTAGAAAATAGTTTGTATGAACATGTTACCATGAAACTTTTAATTGTACATAATTCCTTCTAGTTCAGTCAAGTTATATTGTCAGTGAACATGTAGGTGCATATTTTAATTGATAAGATAGGAAAATATTTTAGCCGAAACAAATGTGCGCATACACCGTCCGTAAAAGATCACCTTTGATATTCAGGGTTCTGGATTGAATTTTAGTATTATCAAGGGCTCTTAGCTATTCTTTAGAACAATATCTTAAACTTCATTAACCAATTTCTCAAAATTTAAGTACTGTATATATAAGTGTTGTATTTGCTGAATTTACTCCTTGTATGTGAATTTACTTTTGATAAGAGCATTCTTGTGATGCAAATATACTTGGCAAGTGCATGAGAGTGGCAGTGTAAGACTTCTGCACTCTGGGCCAGTTTACCACAATGCGAGCTGGCCCCAGCGGCATAGTTGCGAAAGGCTAGTGCCTCTCCCGCCTCACCTTTTTGGCGCCTTTAGGGGTCTACCGCCTTTTGGTTTTGAGGCGGGCCGCTGTGCGCCTTTTTGGCACAGGTAAGGCATTTCTTGGTTATGGCGAGAGGCGTGAGGAGCCCATTTTTGTCAAAAGGCATAATAGGCGTATGTGTAATGTTAAACTAGGCCAATTTGTAATTCTAGTTTTATTATTTTAACTTTGCGTTGTTTTGGGAAAACATGGGTAAAGATAGCTTGTGGCGTGCATGAGAAAGAACGATATCCGTAATTTCTCTCGAGCAATCAAAAGAAAATAAGTGCAATAAATAACGAATTAGAAGGACAACAAAGAAGTGTAACAAAAACACTACCGATAGTTTGCTTTATTCTAATTTTTAAAGGGAAGTTTGCAAATAATATTATGTTTACTAATTTACTTTGGTTCTCCTTTTGTCATTTGAAATTTTAACTATATCTTATGTTCATCTCTAGGTATCCCTTGGTATGGAATTATACATTTGAATTCACTTATTTTCACGCTTTTAAACGACTACTTGTTTACTTATTTGAAATCAAATGTGTTTATTTTCTTAGAATTCTCACTTTTGTCGGTGTTTTAATTGTGTTAAGTTGCTATTACATGTGATATTGTGACATTTATTTAATGCAAAATTCTTGTTCTTAACATGTTTAGCCTTTGTTTAATATTTCCTCCGTCCCATTTCAAGCTTCACCTTTTGCCAAAATGGGTGTCCCGTTAAAAGCTTCACTTTTCCTAAAATGGCAAAGAATCTTTACTATTCCACCCACTCATTCTCTCTCCTATTTCACTTTTATACTCACAACACTTTTCAAATTTACTATTCTCTCCACTCAATTCTCTCTCCTATTTTACTTTTACACTCACAACACTTTCTCCACTTACCTTTTTCCTTAATTTGCGTGATTTCTCAAAAGGGTGAAGCATATAATGGGACGGAGGGAGTATATTTTGCACATATATTACTTTACTATTCCTTTTGTTTTATTTTACCGCCTTTCGGCCGCCTTTCAACCGCCTTGCCATTCGCCTTTTATAGGAACCTCTAGCCTGCCTCTCGCCTTTCGCCTTTAACAACTATGCCCAGGGGTTGTAGATATTTCCTTGATTTTGACATGTACAGATACAGTCTGCTTAGGTTCCATATTCCTGAAAAAGAAATGGTAGTTCGATTATGTAGTCCAAGTTGCCAACTAACTTGTGAGGAGGAAGTGAGAAACTAAGAATCAGGTGTCAACTCCAAATAATGAGAAGAACTTGGCTATTGTATTAACACTCATAAAGAGAACCTACAGCTCTCTTCCAATTGTGTGACAAGATATTTTGGATACATTTGAGGGGATGTGCCATTGAGGAAGGGGGGGGGGTAATTTATACACGAGGAGGAATCCCTAAGAATACCGTATGCATAAGTGGGATGAGGAGATGTAGAAACTGAAAAGACTTGTGAACTTTGTACCCTAGATCATATTTCTTAGTACACTGGCCACATGCCTGTTTTAGAATTATTTCTAGGTGCATTTGGCCACATGCATTATTGATATGTTTTCTATTAAACCTACAAAAATTAGCTTTTTATTCTCACTATAACCACCACCCTATCACTTGCTTGAAACTGCAATTTACCTTTCTACTTTATATTGTTGATGAGACTGGGTTTCCTAATAGCAACAAATGTAAGTAAAATTGCTGAGTTAAGTTTTTATCATTTCTAATAGCTTACAAATCCTGCTATTTCCTTATTTTTTTCCTATAAAGATTTATGATCGCGTTTTGTGTATAGCCCTCTGGCTCTTTTTGGCTGAGCTCAGTCCTCTGTCTTAGAGAAGATAAACCAATTGTATTAGTGCTAAAATGTATTTTATTCACTTCCCTTCAATATTTAAGTACTACTGTATGTTGGTATCTTTGCTTAGAGGTCTTACACAGCATATATTTGACTGTTTAGGGAAATAGGACAAACTATAACCGTATCAAAGAGGTTCAAGAATCTACTCCCAACTCCCAAGAAACTGAAGATAACATATCCCATTCTGAGGCGGATAGTTCTGTTTCTTCTAAGTTTCAGTCATTTAATTATCCAGTAGCTTCACAAACCACTGACACCGCTAGCCTCAACAGCACCCAGGCATCAGAATATGAAGATGCTGAATCAGGTATTTTTTCGTACCCTTTTCTCATATTATAAAATTTTTCCTTGTAACAAATTTCATTATTTCTGTTAACCATTCAACGCTTGGTGTTGCAGCATATAATCAGCAGTCAAGTTCCAGAGGCCACTCTTTTCTTGAGTTACAACCACCTGTTATGCAAAAAATGGATGGTGCTTCCTCCGTCCCTTACTATCCAAATCCTTTCTCAAGTACTACATCTCCACCTTCTTGTTTACTTCTCTCATTATCATAGAATTTATTACATCTATGGATTCTCTATAGTTTAGTTTTATTCATTTCATTAAGTACCGACAATTGTGATCAACTCTTTACAGATGATTATCAAGGAAAGGTTCCAACTAATCCTCAAATGGATTTTGTCTCACTTACTCAAGGAGGTAAAGGTAAAGACCATTCTAATGTTGGTTTAACATACGAGCACCAGAAACACTTTGACATCCAATCATGGGAGAATGTCTTGGGAAACTACAATGGTGGAGTTCAGTCTGCCTCATTTCAGCCCTCATTTCAGCAATCACTTTCCTCTACCCAACCGAATAATGCGAGTGTATTGTCTGGGCAAGGAAATGAGATGGTAGAGCAAGTGTTATTAGATGCCTTTGGCAAAACACAGCAGTTCGGGGGTTATTCACATGGCCAAGAAACGTGGCAGGTATGATTTCTTAAGAACACGTGTGACATTTCATTACCATCATGTTGTAATACATAACTGTCAAGATAGTCAAATGTTTGAGGATTTAACTATTGCTCTTGGAAGTAATTATTTCAATAAAATCATTTGATGCATCAAATTCAGTTGAAATGCCATATTTGTAGACCTACTGAGAATTTCTATATAGAATTTGCCGTTTGATGTTTGATTGAAGGCTTCTAACTGCAAAGCTCTTTGCTATTGGTACTAATTTTTGATTGTCAAGTCTGATTTTCTGTTTTACATAAACTTAATAGTGTCATTATACCAACATCCGGAAGGTTTTATCTTGAGACTACTTATAACCTTTAAAGTCGTTGATTTTGCTTGAAGGTTAATTGAATGTGCTTCTAATGTTCCACCACAATTTTTTTCCCTGACAGGACCACCACTCTTATCTATTTATTTGTCTTTTTTTGATGTTCAAGTATTTGTTTCAACCAAACCCTGAATTGTTCATCTTTGCTATGTATCATTTAATGTCAAAACAAACAGGTATCATAGTATTAGAAGTCACATTTCTGTCCATCTGCGTTTGTTTGATTTAACTGTTTTGATGCTCTAACTTATGAACAGGCCTCGGAAAACGACCCTTCAAACATGTATAAGTGGTCAATGGATCGGAATTCACAAATAGAAGGAGAATATGATATTGCCTCTAGATTTCAGGGAGGAGAAGTAAGTAATGTGGATTTTTTCAATTCCTTGGAAACTACAAATCCCACCGAGCAACAAAAGCATCTTCTGCAAGACAATCTTCAGATGCAGCTTGCAAATGCAGAAGGTGTAAATGCTCTGAAACCAGATCTAGATGGAAAAGCAAGTTTGAGGCCACATTTCTTGGAAGGATTTATGAAAGAAGGCCTCAAGAAGCTCGATAGCTTTGACCGATGGATGAGTAAGGAACTTGGTGATGTAAAGGAGCCTCAGTTGCAGTCCACCTCTGGGGCATACTGGGAGGAGGTCGAAAGTGAGAATGAAGTCAATGCTTCTAGTGGAACCCCGCAAGTTGACTTACACCCCTATATATTGAGTCCCTCTCTTTCCCAAGATCAGCTTTTTAGCATCATCGATTTCTCACCAAGTTGGGCCTATGCTGGGTCCAAAATCAAGGTTTATTCTTTGATCTTCTCTTTCAATTACTCCCTCCGTCCCTAAATGAATGTTCAAATTTCATTTAGGGAACATTATGGAAATGTTTACTTTTTTGTACAATTAAATGGCAATGATACATAAATATTCTTGTTTTCCACTTTCCAAACATTTAGTTTTGCAAGTATAAAGTGACTGGTGAAAAAAAAAAATTGGTAAAAAAACATTTAGGGACAGTTTTTTACATAAATGACATTCATTTTGGGACAAAAATTTCTTGAAAATGGATATTCATCTAGGGACAGAGGGAGTGCCTTTTACGTTGAATTAGATTTCTGAATGTCTAAGCACTTTCAACTTATAAGCTGCATTAGTTGTTAAAAGAAGTCATTTTTTGACCATATTAATGACAACGGTTTCGCTATTTATGTTATGCATAGGTTTTGGTCACCGGTAGATTCTTGAAGAGTCAGCAGGATCTACAGAACTGTAAATGGGCATGTATGTTTGGGGAAGTGGAAGTTCCAGCAGATGTTGTAGGAGATGGTGTTCTTCGTTGCCATACACCCCCACATGGAACCGGAACTGTTCCTTTTTACGTAACTTGTAGCAATAGGCTGGCTTGTAGTGAAGTAAGAGAATTTGAGTTCCAAGTTGATGAAATTCGGGATATGGATGCTGCAGATATGAATGGTGACAGCTCAAATGAAATTCTTCTTCACATGCGTTTTGGAAAATTTCTCTCACTGACTTCTGCGGGTCCCCAAGGCAGTGTGGCCGATAATCCCAACTTGATGAGTAAAATCAACTCGTTAATACAAGAGGACGACAGTGATTGGGATCAAATGTTTAAGCTCACATCTGAGGACGAATTCTCTACAGAAAGGGTAAGGGACCAATTACTCCAAAAATTACTTAAAGAGAAGCTGCATGCATGGCTTCTGTGTAAGGTTGCCGAAGGGGGTAAAGGCCCTAGTGTAGTCGATGAGGGTGGTCAAGGTGTGCTCCATTTTGCAGCTGCCCTTGGTTATGACTGGGCCATCCCACCTACTGTAGCTGCAGGTGTTAGTATTAATTTCCGGGATGTGAATGGATGGACTGCACTCCATTGGGCTGCATTCTGTGGCAGGTAAAAGTACTGAAATTTTTGCTGTTTTACTCACCACTCTGTTTTGTAATGCTGGTCGTCAGTGGCGGATCCAGGAAATTTTCTAAGTGGGTGCACAAAACACAGCAGATCCAGTACTATTTTTAAGGTGGTGCACAAAAAGCACTATAAAGCTTTAAAAAATGCTTGTTGTCGGACTAAACTCACTATCTTAAGGTTAGAAGGTCAGCACTTTACCCACTGAACTATACAATCTATTTAACTAAATGGGTGCACTTGCACCCATATACATAATCCGCCACTGCTGGCCGTGTCTTGGTTTACACATAATTTTAATCATCATTCTGTATTTGAGATTTGTGTGTATGTGAAATGGGCAGTCTTTATGAAGTAAATAGAAATGTGGGATCCAAATTTCTTGACATCCAAATCTAATATAATTCTAATTTTGGTTCCATTTCCTTTTTCTTGTTAAATATTAGGGAGCGGACTGTGAGTTTCCTCATTTCTCGAGGAGCAGCAGCTGGGGTACTGACAGATCCAACACCCAAATATCCATCAGGCAGAACACCTGCAGACCTAGCAGCCAGCAGTGGACACAAGGGAATTGCTGGTTATCTTGCCGAAGCGGCCCTAAGCTCTCATCTTGAATCACTAAAATTGAAAGATGGCAAAGAGAAAGTTGTGCACACAGTCTGTGAGAGGACTCCAACTCCTGTCACTGATGGGGACTATCCCCAAGGATTATCGTTGAAGGACTCTTTAGCTGCAGTCTGTAATGCAACTCAAGCTGCTGCACGAATTCATCAGGTTTTTAGGGTTCAGTCATTTCAAAAGAAGCAGCTAAAGGAGTATGGTGATAGTAAATTTGGACTGTCTGATGAGCGTGCTCTTTCACTTCTTGCTCTTAAGACAAATAAGGCGGGCCTCCACGACGAGCCAGTACATGCTGCTGCGACGCGAATACAGAATAAATTCCGCAGTTGGAAAGGCAGAAAAGATTTTTTGATAATCCGTCAGAGAATTGTGAAAATTCAGGTAAACTTTTTACATAACTCTGAAGAGAGTACAGGCATTCCCTACCATTGATCTTTCTTTGTACTCTTTCCGCTCATAACAATGTCGCATTTGATTTGCCAACGTTTCAAGGAATGTGCTCTACTTGTTTGCACATTACTCGTGCCATGTTAAAATTGCACTTGGACTATTTCCTTTTTAGAAATGTGACTTTTATTTTGAGACGGACTAAAAATGAAAGTGCGACGTTTATTATGGGACAGAGGGACTATTAAAATGCAATTAAGCGGTATACTTGTTCTATTATCAATTATCTCCCACGATCCCACCCTTTCATAACCATTATTTCTCATTATTTTCTCGAGTTCTAACTTTTGTATTGTATGCTGTAAAAGGCTCATGTCAGAGGGCACCAGGTGAGGAAGAATTACAGAAAGATTGTGTGGTCTGTGGGAATATTGGACAAGGTAATTTTGCGTTGGAGACGGAAAGGAAGAGGTTTGAGTGGATTCAAACCCGAAGCGCTTCCTGAAGCATCTGACATGGTCAATGCATCAGAAAAAGATGACGATGATGATTTCCTGAAAAAAGGTAGAAAGCAAACCGAGGAACGGTTGCAAAAGGCGCTTGCTAGAGTGAAGTCCATGGTTCAGTATCCTGAGGCAAGAGATCAATACCGTAGGTTGCTCAATGCTGTCAATGATATGAAGGACACTACGGTAATCTCTCGGTTATATGCGTAATAATAATTTATTATATTTAGTTTCATTATTTCACAGGCTATCATTTCAAGTCATTAGTCCCAAAATAATTTGGGGTCGGCTAACATGAATCGTCAATGGAAAGAGGGCTAACATGAATCGTCAATGGAAAGAGGCGAGGGGAAAATATTAAAATAATTAAAACTATTAATAATAAGATTTAAAAAAAATGTGAAAGCGAAGAGGAAATTTAAAAGAAGAAAAAGGCGGAAAGAAACTTGAAAAAAGAATTAAAAACAAAATAAAAAGAAGAAAAAAATAAAGTAAGCAAGGATTTACCTTTAGTTGTAAAAGGAGATCTGTGGAAGTCAAAATACATTGCTCCCTCGGTCCAAAATACCCGTTGCTTTTTTGACCTTTCACTAATTTTAAGAAAAACAATTTATTCCTTGATTTAATAACAAAAGTACCAAATTTACCCCTATAAGGTGCGTCTCTTTCCTATATTATTGTCTCACAATCAGACAATTAATAAGAGAACAATTTCCAATGCAAGGGTAAGATTGACATTTGAATGCTTTTAAGTCAAAAACGACAATTATTTTGGACCAATATTTTGGTTAAAAGCGACAACTATTTTGGACCAGAGGTAGTATGAAAGTTTGGCTCCGCTATTAGGAATCTGTTTCTAGATACCTAGGTTGAGTTGTATTAAAATTGAATTGATACTCCCTCCTGTCCAAAAAAACTGTCGCTTTTGGACCAATTTTTTGGTCCAAAATAATTGTCGCTTTTAGCTTAAAAAAATAAGTACTATTTTACCATTACATTGAAAATTGTTGTAATTTATTGATTGTTTTATTATGAGAAGTAATTAATAAGGGTATACTCCGTCTGTCCCACTACAACCTTCTCGGTTACTGTTTGCACAAGAATTAAGAGAAAGTGTAGTGGAGTAGGTGTTGTGATTATGAAAAGTTACTGTTTGCACAAGAATTAAGAGAAAGTGTAGTGGAGTAGGTGTTGTGATTATGAAAAGTTACTGTTTGCACAAGAATTAAGAGAAAGTGTAGTGGAGTAGGTGTTGTGATTATGAAAAGTGAGGTAGAAGAGAGAAAGTGGGGTAGGAAATAATAATTGAATTGTTGTTGTGAGTATGACACGTGGGTCCCATTAATATAAAAGTAGCAAAACATTTCCATTTTAGGTAGTGTGTATTTTGTAGTGGGACGGAGGGAGTATATAGTACTTTGTTTATTAAATTGTAGTAATAATTGATATAATTAAAATTGTGAAAAGTGCTATCTGTTTTAGTTAGGAAGCAAATTCAATGCTAATATATCTGCAGTTCAGGATGGAGCTTTTCCCTATGGAGTAACTTCCTAGATGTAATCATTTCAGTCTCCATTCTTTTGGAAAATTTTGAAGCTTACCCAGATTTTTTTCAGAATATTTGATTTTTTTTATTCACATTCTTTGCAGGTTGTGTCTGACGTGGCTTTGGGAAGTTCATTAGAAACGACTGATTTTGACGATGATCTAATTGATCTTGAAGCCTTGTTGGATGATGATGACATCTTCATGTCTTAAATCTTTGGTTTATTTTCTTGTATAATCTGGTCTCCTGTTTGCCTCTCGTCCCCTTTTAGAAAGAACTCTATGAATAGGCACACACTAATATTCATTTGTAAATTTTATAATTTCATTTTTATTAAGCGTCAGGTCAATGTGGGGAGTGTTGTAGGAGTCGTAGAAAGAGGCATGTGTTATGACTGACTCCGACGGTGCGTCTGTACATTTAATATATAAGTATTTATGTTGAACAACATATGGTGAAGTAGTTTTCATTGCCTTGCTAGGGGTCACAAAAAGATGGATACAAAATGAGATGTCTTTCGGGCTGAGTCTGGGAATTGTCCCTATGATTGTAGGGGTGTCTTACAGAGTTTATGAAGCTGCAATTCTTGTCGTGTTCATGTCAAATGGTGTTGTCGTTATCTTTTCTGCTATGAAGTTGACTCCGTTTATCATTTAGGGGGGGGGGGGTTGTAATGGTTTCGGTAGAAAATGCAGTTATGTGCCCCATAATCCAAGGACATGCAACTTAACTGAGGGCAAGAAAATGCAGTTATGTGCCTGCAATCCGAGGATGTGCTGTTTTGTAATTTTAAAATCATTGACAAAATATGAGACCCTAATTAGCAACCAATCTCATCATCGGCCTAGTGGGGCCTACAAACACAACATCCAATCACTATTCAATGTTTGTGAACAAGATTTTATGAGAATTTTATTTATGATTTAATATTACTTGGCACATAATCACAGAAAAAGAGTAAATGTGCTTTAATTCAAAGTACTGCTGTCATGAAATACCACTGTATTTTCTATACACGTTAAATTGGCAAGTTATACTCCCTCCGTCCCAAAATGATCTTCCTGCTTTTTGTTGTTATTACGAAAATAATTTAAGCAATAATTTTAGGACAGAGTAATTATCATAACGAACATCTAAAATTGTTATTGATAGTATTTATAATGACGTATCAATAACAAGTTTTAATTATCATTAATAAAATTAATCTAAATTTATTGCTCAAAATATCTTCATAAAAAAAAAAGTGAAGATAATTTTGGGACGGAGGGAGTATATTCTCAAGAGAAAGGTCTGAAAATAGACCAAATTTTATGCAACACTAGTAATCTAAGAGTTGTGCATCATTGATGATTTCATCATTGATGATGTAAGCCCTAATAATTCACATTGACCTACCAGAAAATTTCCCACAAAATTCTTAAAATAGGGAGCCTTGTAAAGAATAATGAATGAAACGTTCAAAATTGCAATTCTAACTCTTGCTCAGCTTGTGCTGCTACACGAGGTGACTCTTTGATAGAAGAGAATGTACCCATGATCTGTGTTGCTAATATTATACTCCTGCGATGATCCGAAGAAAGCCTGCACTGCTGTCTCATCAATCATCTCTACGTTTTCGTCATCAAAATACAGCCAATGGTGATGGCTTTTCACAAGGGTGACGTAATGCCCACGGTTGGGCCCACTTCCAACGTGGACTACTACAGCAAACAGGGCGTATTCTGCATCTGCATCTTCAACTGTGTTGGTCAGCTTCAACTCGAGTGGGAAGACAACACGATAAGATAGCTTCTCGTACCTTCCCATCCGCTCAACGTACTTGAACCGTTTTAAGTGAATCACAAGGATATGAGGTGGCTTCTTGATCTTCATTCTTTTCTGGGCCTCCTGCAAGCTGCATTTCAAAAAGGGTTAATTCCACTGCCTACTACCCCTGAGGTTTGGTTTCGTCCCATTTTTTCCATTTCAACTTTTTTTAGCGAAATGACTTTACCCCTAAATATATACTCCCGCCGTTCCAATTGAAACTACACATATTTCCCCTTTGGGTGTCCCGGAAACTACACACTCCTAAAATGGAAATTTCATAATACTTCTTTATTCAATGGGATACACTTTCAAACTCACAACTTTCCACTTACTATTCCCTATCCAACTTTCTCTATCTACCTCACTTTTCATACTTACAATACCTACTCCACTAACACTTTTCTTAATCCGTGACCAACCCAAAGTGTAGCCTATGATGCTCGGAATCTTTGGTTTACCCTGCCGGACCTTGTCAAGAAGACTTAAATACGAGTGTCCGACATGTGTACGGCGTGGTAAACCAAAGAATTCGAGTATCACAATGTGTAGCTTCAATTGGGACGGAGGGAGTATATTGTCTAATTTAGTATTGGGCCATCCGTACATTGAGGAGATTTAGGGATAAAATAGTCATTTTGCATAAATAAAGTTGACACAAAAGGGGGGAAGTGAGATAAAACTAAACCTTAGGGGGTTAGTAATACTTGTCCAAACTTCAGGAGTGGGCAGTGAAATTAGGGGTAAAATGACTACTTTATCCCTTATATACAAATGTGACAAACAACATGCACACACATGTGTACATGCACACACTATAATAATGAATAAATGACACATACCTGCAGCATTTATCACAAAAGAATTTGTCCTCTGCATTTAAGGTCTCGGTAGAACTAAAGTTCTTCAGACAGCTAGTGATTGAACTGTTTTGCTCAATATCAAGGCTCAAGTCAAAAAATGTTTCATCTCTTGCAGTTACTGTCTCACAGCGTAAGCACCTTGTTTCATTTGTGAGTAAACCCTGATGAAAGGCGCTATTAATACTAATGAAGCCACGGAGAGTAGTCAAAATTCCGCCATGTTGAAAAATATGGAAAGAGCATATAAAGCAAAGTTACCTGGAAATTCTTGTGCACCCATGTGACTAGAGATTCTTTCTGACCACCGTTGGCATGAGCTGTTGTGGGTCCATTTGCAATTTTTTCAGAAGGTGATGAAGTTTCTGGATCACTCTTTGCAGAGCTAGACTCTTTCTCCAGAGTGTCAGCAAGTTCATTTAGCAAATAGTTCAAAAATTCATGGGCATCCTACACAAAAAAGGGTTTACTAGATTAAAATAATAAAGGGAACTTAAGTTTATTATTTTGATCTAATCATTTAGAATTATAGTCCATTTGATTTGTAACAATTTAAATTAAAATAATGAATGGCAATCCACTGCACTATACAATGCGTGGCAAGAACAATTTGACAGGTAAAAAGGAAGTGAAGAAGAAAAGAAAAAAAAAGAATGACCACAGGGGTTTATTCGCAAAGAGAATATATTCTTCCCACTTGATAACGCCAAAACCACTTCCCGACTAAGTCTTTAAAATCTTCACCCAAGTTGACAGTGTTCAGTACAAACTATGATGATTACAAGCAAAGCAACATGATTGGGATGCAACATTAAAGAGTACAGTACTAAGAAAAAAACAAACTAACAAATACATACCTGCTGCATATAGTTGCGAAAAAGTTCATTTTGCTTCTTTAATCTCTGCACAAAGCGCTTTGGAGAAACGACACCAGTTTTCTTCTTTTGTGAACTTATCTGCAAAGAGCAACATGCGTTGGCTCATGAAAAATTGATCATAGTCAAAAAGTCAACTATTAACACACACCCACACCCACAGAGAGAGATCCACTATTTGATTGTTGATACCAGAAATTGCAGAACTAAAGAAAGTATATAACGGCAGTCATTCAGGCCTATGAAGTTCAAATCCAAGACTATTTTAGTGATCTATAATCAATAATATTAATATCGATATGATATACTCCCTCCGTCACATATCAAATTAGACAAATTTCCATTTTGCTCGTCCCAATGAAATTAGACAAGCCCAAACGGGAATGTCTTCTACAATTTTTAATCAGTGGGGCCCACTTGTCATACTCATAACAACTACCGTACTTGTTATTCCCCAGCCCACTGACAACCCCTACCTCACTTTCCATACTCACTACACCTTAATATTGTATGCTTTTTCCTTAATCCCCGTGCCATCTCATTTTGTCTAATTTGAAATGGGATGGTGGGACTTTCTGCTTTCAGAACCTTCTCCTACTATGACTATTATACATGTCCAATCATGTACTTCTATTGAAAACTATTGAGAGGATATAATTTTTTGGTCTTGTGGCCTATCTATGTCTGCCTATTTCCCTCCATTTCCTAATTCTACTTTATAAGGAATGCCCAGTCAAAGATCACCTGACCCCCCCCCCCCACCAACTTCTGTCTTCTCCAAGAAATTAATTCAACACCCCAAACATGAAATATATATCCAATATATGAATGAAATCAACTGAGACTTTCTTATATAGACCCTTTATGAACTCTAAAGTCCAACCAGAAAGTAACGAGGATAAATGATCACCAACTAGTAGTTGTCAAGCAGTAAAACAAAGTCAAAGATGGACCTCCAATGATAACTTCTCCCACATCTCCAAGTTTCAACCTCCTCAACAATAATATATGATTACATTTGTTGAACCGGAAGCAACACAAAGAACAAGAGTGAAAGGATGAATCCAGAACCTTCTAGGAGAAGATTAAAAAGTGTTCTTGGGAACGAATCACCAATCTTCTGCTACTCCAAGCTTAAATGCAACAAACGTGACAGCAAACTCATTGCACCTTACTCATACATCCCATCCCTTTTCCCAACAGCTTTCACCCCTCTTGACCCTAAGACACTTGAATATGACAACTGCAAGTCACTGTCTAAGATTTGCCATACAACATATCCAAACAGTGTTCCCATCGTCCTTGCTGACTCTACAAGAGTTGATCCTGTGGTGCATTATCAAGGAAGCACAGCAAAATGTAAGGGTGTTTTCATAGAGAAACACATTAGTTTCATTTTCAAATATTACAAGTAAATGGCATTGAGAGACTACTTGCATTGAAAGTTACACTAAAAGGACAACCTATTACAATATATTTTATCACAAAAAACACATTCTAGTAAATGAAAATATAGCTATGTTCCACTTCGATTGGGAATTAAGTTCAGTGAGCTGAAGAAAAGCAAATCCCACCTGCAAAATAAGATAAAAAAGAAAAACACAGACAAACACACACTTTGTGTCTCTCACACTCCCTCCTATGCCCCCCAATTAAATAAAAAGTTTAGTTCGGCGTAGCTATACTAAAATAATTAGCAATCACAAAATGAAGGAACATGCCTCAAGTTCTGTGAGCTGAACAAATGCAATTCTGACCAGCATATAAAGGAAAACACAGACTCTCTCTCCCTCCCCACTCTCAAGAACAAAAGTAAAATAAAGGAACAATAAATTTCTATATAAGTCATAAAGAACATAACACCTCTCCCCCCCTAAAAAAAGAACACCCCCCAAAATAACAAAAGTAAGATGCAACAAATAAAGAAATTCTAAATACAAACAACATCAAATTATCACTTTATATGGGCCTAAGGGGACTCCACAACGCGTCCATAGTTTGAGAATTGAGACTAAAGAACATAAGTTTAATTTATCAGGAAAAAGTAATGAACTACTCCCTCCGTCCCATAATAAATGTCGCACTTTCCTTTCTAGTACGTCCAAAATAAATGTAGCATTTCTAAAAAGGAAATAGTCTCAGTGGAATTTTACCATTGTTAAAGCAATGCACAAACAACTAAAGCACATTTCTTAGAAACGTTGACAGGTCAAATGAGACATTTATTATGATGGGATGGAGGAAGTATATTCTAACTTATAGCTAAGAAGAGAAGTTGGGAATCCTCCATTGATATCATACCAGCATAAATAGATCTGCCAGGCATGTCAAGAGATTTTCTTCTGCATCAACAAGATTTTTGTTGTTTGAAGAGTATTCGAGCAACTCTTTACGAAAAGGAACACTGAAATAAAGAGCCTGCATAATAGATGAGTAACAGCATTAGAAAAACTGCATGGCTTACTGTGTAATTGATATAGGGAAACAATCAAGAAAGTAACACAGACTTCATGCCAAAGTATCGCCATACAATTTCTAATATTACTGTACCTCGTAATTAAGAAAATGCAGGTATCAGAATCATCTTTTTGTCAAGTGATTATTCCACAGGCACCCTCAAATACCAAGGAAGCAAATAAGTCACTCAAACTTTCTCTATATATTAAGTAATAAAAATAGTGAGCATCCACAATGGTAGGAGCGCTTTTGATAGTTTTTTTGTGACTCCCACGTGCCACATCATTATCAAGTCAATAATAAAAACTTTGAAGCTTTTTCCACTATGGTAAAGCTTTTTTTCACAGCTTTTTTGTGGCCCCCACACATCATATTGAACTTCTTTTCACTATCTAAAAAAATCCCAATGATTTTTTTTTATGTTTTACTTTAATTAAACAACTTTAGTTAGCAATGTACTCCCTCCGTCCGCATACCATTTCTCTTTGTCCGTTTTGGGCACCCCACATACCATTTATCTTTCCTAAAATGGCAAAGAATCGTTACCATCCCTCCCACTCATTCCCTCTCCTACTTTACTTTTATACTCACAACACTTGCACCACTTACACTTTTTCTTAATTCCCGCGCTAAAACACTAAGAGAAATGGTATGTGGGATGGAGGGAGTATATATTAACTATATGCATATTAAATTGAACAATCAAATGAGTAGTCACAAGTTTATAATGTTTTATTAATATTTCATTGCTTTAAAAAGAAATTTACCATCAAGTTGTTAATTACTACAAAAAATCATAAAATAAAACATAAAAGCAGCCATCAAATAACAGCAAAAAAAAAGTGAAAGAGTTATATAGTAACATGATTTGAAAAAGAAGAAAAGAGACGATGATGAAAGATATTTAACAACGTAACATTTGAAGAAAAAAAGGAAAAAAATGTGTAAGATTCAATGACTTGCATGGAAAATTGGTGAACATTAATAGATTTACCCATAAAAAGTAGCTCTTTATAGAATGAGCTACTCTTAGTAAAGAGCTCTTCAAATGTTTCCACAATGGCAAAAAGCTTTCCATAACTTTTTCATTAAAATAAAGAGTTATGAAAATGCTCCCATTGTGGATGCTATAAGCTTAAAAGAGTTCTTGGTAGAGCTAGGAACTCATTAAAGCATCCACAATAGGAGGTTTTTCATAGCTCTTTATTTTAGTGAAAAGGCTATGAAGAACTTTTTGCCATTGTGGAAGTCTTTGAAAAGCTCTTTAGTAAATAGTAGCCCCTTCTACAAAGAGCTACTTTTTATGTATATTTCCATTAATGTTCACCAATTTTTCATGAAGACCATTAAATCTCCTACATTCTTAGTTTCTTTATATTCCCTTCTCTTTCAAATGTTATTGTTGGTATATATCTTTCATCTCTTTCTTTCTTCTTCCATAGATGGCAAAGTATGAACAGTATTTTGGACAATCTTGTCCTCATAAAGTTCATAAATTACAAAGAAACTGTTACTTACCTATCTACTTTTTATCCACTTACTTTATGAGTAGTGTTTTGGACAATTACAACTCACTACTATTGTTGACTCATTTTGCATTGGTTTCTTAATAAGCGTGCAAAGTCAAACTAAAAACCTTAAATCAAGACGGAGTATGTATGTATGTGTGTGTATATATATATATACTCCCTCCGTCCCATTTCAAGCTTCACCTTTTGCCAAAACGGGTGTCCCGTTAAAAGCTTCACTTTTCCTAAAATGACAAAGAATCTTTACTATTTCACCCACTCATTCTCTCTCCTATTTCACTTTTATACTCACAACACTTTTCAAATTTACTATTCTCTCCACTCATTCTCTCTCTTATTTTACTTTTACACTCACAACACATTCTCCACTTACCTTTTCCCTTAATTTGCGTGATTTCTCAAAAGGGTGAAGCATATAATGGGACGGAGGGAGTATATATTATGTTTAGTGAAGTTATTTAGTTGAAATGTTACTTATAAAAAAATTGTTGGGTGTTTTTTTAAATTAATGAAATAAAGTTTAATGTATTATGTTGGGGCCACAAAAAAGTGGTGAAAAAGCTCGACCATAGTGGAAAAACTTTGAGGTTTTTATTATTGACTTGACGATGAAGTGGCATGTGATAACTATTGTACAAAATATGTTAGAATATTAATATTGGTCAATAGATTAGCTAGAATAATGCGAGATTAGTGGGATTGATAGGAAAAGTCTTGTATCTTTCCTTAGATAGAACCGTAATTAGTGTTATATATACACAGATTACAGGAAGGGATGATTAGTCCTAATTTACAATCATTACTTTACTAGCACTGATTACGGCTCTATCTAAGGAAGATACAAGACTTTTCCTATCAATCTCACTAATATCGCATTATTCTAGTTAATCTATTGACCAATATTAATATTCTAACATATTTTGTCCAATAATAACCACAAAAAAAAAAGACAATCAACAGAGCTTCTACCATTGTGGATGCTCTTAGCACTTTCCAAAATACTCACACATGAGATGGAAGTTCTATAAGGTCAAACATGAAATCTCAGATTTTTCCAAATTCTCTTCTTCTCAATCGACTAATATAACTCCAAGTGCAACACAATGCGTGTCATGGGTTCTACCATAAATAGCGAAAGGTTTATTGCCTTGCTAGTCGGGGAAGCTATAATGAATGGAAAATAGGCAGGCCAAAAAGCAGGGTTCTGGCACTTTCACCTGTACTTTTCAGATGAAACTAGTCCCCCATTTGTCATTCACCATACTACATAAGTGACCTAGAAATCCTTAATCTATAGTTCTATTACCATACTACCTAATTTGGAAATTCAACACCCTTATGCATCCTCCATATTGTTCTTGGTTCTAGGACACCATCTGCATTTACTTTAGTAATCCCTACTTCCCTTTTCATCTTCTTCATTCCTATTATCTCTCATCTCTTTACCCACCACAGTAGACATATATTTGTATCCAAATTTGTTCCCTCGCTTCCATAGTAACAACTTGTAAGTACGCCAATCCAATTAGCAACCTTTTTAGATGCATTTTAATGTAATAAAATTGCATTAAAGGGCGTTTTGGTAAATTTCCGGTCTATTCCGAGACTTCCGGAAACATTTCATAAGTTTCTCGCGAAGGAAGTACTTTTTTGTACTTTGCTCAGACCAAGGGACCTAAAGGGAATAAATCTGTTTTGGACTTTTTGGGTATTACCCCAGAATGTTCCAGAACCAGATTTGGCGCCAAAAACGGTTGGTGGCACCTCCTGTCACGCGACAACTCGAAGCCTTGGAAAGTGGTTACAGAGTGTCGTGCGACATAAGGTGACCATGATCAGCAGCTATAAATAAAACCCTACCCCTCTCAGTTTTGGATCCCAATTTTCACTCCCTAACGTCACTCTGCAGAAATCATCCCAGAACCTCTCTCTCTCCTCCTCCCACACCAAAAACCAACCAATTCCCCTCCTATTCTTTCATCCCTCATACCCAATTACCTTGACACTTCCCCAAACACCTTGAAGACCCCAATCCAGCTCTCAGTTCGTGTCTAGATCTCCACTTCAGAAGTTGAATCAAAGGCTTTTGCACCTAACTTGGTGTGGAAGTTGAGGACTACAAGGGTAACATCTCCTTCCCCCTCTCTCTCTCTCTCTCTCTCTCTAATCTATTCGTTTCAATTGTAATTACTCTTCCTTCACTTGATAATCAGCTCCATCCGCCTCGCATTATCAAGTGGTAACCGCAATCTCTATGTTTAAATCGTTGTTACTCAATCCACCGTATGTTCATGATGTGATCTATTTGTAATTGCAATTGATGTCAAGTGGAGTGTGGATCTCCCATATCCACACTCCTTCGTCGATTCAGTATCGATTCATGTCGTTGTTCGATCGCCTGCGGTATAATTGATTGATTTAATTTGGCATTTGTTGGATCTGTTTCTCGGGCCAGGTTCCTGCAGATGGTAAACATGTGTCACGCGACACACTCGGGACACGAGGAGTCCACTCGCCACTCGACACATCAAGCCCATCTCAGCAGGATCAACCTTCATTCGTAAGTTGTTAGCTAGTTAATTTGTCATTTAGTTGGTGTGATTATGTTGTTTTAATGTTCGGATCTAGTTTGTAATGGTGCTTTTGTGTTCATCGGGTCTTCATTGTGTCTGGTGTTGTAAGGTCTCGCAAGGCGACCATTGGTGTCACGCGACACGGTGGACATGAGGAGTCCTGTGTCACGCGACATAAGCGGTCCTTTGCGTAAGACTTGATTTCGCGTTGTAATCTGTCCTCCTTGATGTAATGGGATGTGGCCTCCTCGATCGGTTGGCAAGTTGTAATAATCTCATTTGTTCAATAAAATTCATGTTTATCGCACTTCGCCTATTATCATTGTTTGCACATTTTTTTGAATTATTTGGATGTCTAAATTAGAAAGACTCGTCTACGGACGAGGCGTGTTGGGTGAACTCTGGTTCTTCCCAACACGTAACCCGGACCCCTGACCCATTCTCTTTCAAAAGGTTTTTCAAAGTGCACCTCTAAAAGAATGGCGTGGCGACTCCTTTATTTTTATTTTCAATTTCGGGCGAGCGCACATACAGTGGCGACTCCGCTTGGGATGTATTTTGAAAACCTGTTTTTCAAAACTAAGCAGGTCACGCTGTTCACTTAGACATCCAATGTGTTCATCTTATGTGCATCCTCGATGATCTTGTGCGATGCATGCATTTTTATGAGATTTTACGACTTGTATGCCTTTTGCTTGCTTTCTTGTGGCTATGTTGTTATGCTTTGTTGGTTTGCTTTGTTCCTTAGAAGAGGCGGGGGCTAATTCCGCTTTGCGGGAGATTCGTTTCGTGGCCGTCCCGGTCGTGCGACAACTTTGTTCTTTCTGTGTCCCGTGTCACGCGACAGAATCGCCACCTGGACATGTTTCGAGTACTTGGTTTGAGGGCGCCTCCCGAATCAAAAGATGTGTTGATTGATGAGACAAGAGAGGGTGTTGAAAGTAAATTGGAGTTGTGGAGACACACTTTGGAATCTCGAGGTTTTCGATTAGCTGTAACGGGCGAATATTTGGAGTGTAAGTTTAGCGAGAGTTGGAAGTAGGGAGGCGGGCGGTCACATTTCCGATGGAAATATTATCCAAGCTTCGAAGTTTTTCGCTATCTTGGATCCATTATCCAAAAGGATGGAGAATTAGATGGAGATGTGGCTCATAGGATTAAAGCAGTGGTTGAAGTGGAAGAGTGCTACGGTGGTTTCTATGTGACGCGTACGCCCGATAGATTAAAGGGAAAATTCTACCGCACGCAGCAATTAGGGCGCATTGCTTACAAGACTTAGAATGTTGGGCCGTGATGAAAACTTGATGTCGCGTGCATAAGATGAATGTGGCGGAGATGCGTATGCTTCGATGGATGTGCGGTCATACAAGAAAGGATCGGTTGGGAATGAGGTGATCGGAGGTAAAGTAGGAGTTGCGCCCATCGAGGATAAAATGAGGGAAAATCGTCTACTGGTGGTTTGGACATGTGAGAAGGAGGCCAGGAGTGATGCGCTTAGGTTAGGAGGTTGGAGCAGTGGAGAAATGATAAAATGGCGAGGGTAGGGAAGACCCAAACAAACTTGGATTAGAGTAATTGAAAATGATATGAATTTACTTGGAGTGGATGAAAGTATGGTGTTGAAGAGGCTAGGAGTGGAGGAAAAATCCATGTGGGGGTTGATTTTTATTTTTATTTTTTTATTTTTTATTTTTTTATTTTTTATTTTTTATTTTATTTATTTATTTATTTATTTGTTTTTATTTTATTTATTTTTTTTAATTTAATTTTTTAATTTATTTTTTTTTCACGATAACATATGAGGATTCATGTTAGCCGACCCCAAATTATTTTGGGACTAAGGCTTTGTTGTTGTTGTTGTTGTTGTTGTTGTTCTTTAAAAAAAAAAATATTCGTTTTTCGTAAATAAAAGAATATAGTCATCCGCACACTACACCACATAGATTTAGAACCCACGGATGCGATTGACGGCATCGCGGACGGTGATAATATTCGCCTACGCTTGAGCGCCTAATGTCAAACCCATCCCCCTAGCGCGTTATAGGTGGCGCCACACTTAAACCTTACCCACGGTTGGTTTTTGATACAACGTTTTAATCACACCAAAATGAATTGTTTTTGAAATTTACAATAGGTCCTTATACCTTCCCCAAAACCTTGCACCTTGTGGGCATGTTGCCAATGCAACATGGTTTCACGTAGGGATATGTCACTTCCGTGGCGTGTCCTAAACGAGAGATCATGCCGCATTGTCACCGTGCACCGACGAGAGGTCATGCCGGATTTTTCTTGAAAATTCTTCGAGAATACCCGTTATGCTGCCCAAATTTCCCCAGAAATTTGGACCACTCGTCCGTCTCACATTGTGTTAGGTTTTAGTTAGGCATCATTACCAATTTTTAATTTCAAACACAAAACATTTAGTGTAATTTGAACGTTGCGTCGCTAGGCTTCCCCAAGGTGTAGTTTGCGTAAATAAAGGCTTCTCCTTTCCCAACCGTACTTAGGATTAAAACACTGATTTATACTTTAAGATAAATAAATTGTTTGCGCGAGTCTGTCCCTCTTTTCCTTTCCCTCTCCTGTGTTTCCTCAAAAAGTCTTCTTCCTCTCCTACCTTATAAACCCGTATCTACCCCTGCAGCTACAGCGAGTTGGATCCGATCATCTTGTTCCGGGAGCTCGTTTGGTCCGGATTGTCAAAGAAGTTCAAGCAGTTTCCGAAGTTTTAGTCAGTGCAGAATCAGATATGGCCGGGAATGGTGATATGTTCTCGCCCGCTCGGAGGTTCGGTTTCAATGGGTCAACCGGGTTTGAACGATATGTCTGCAGATGAGTTGAGGATAACTTTGGAAGCCGCTTTGGCCAGGGAACGCGAGGCCCGCCTGTTGGCTCAGAATGCCAAGGCCCGAGAGGAAGAAGCTCATAACCGCTTTGTTGAGGCCATGAGGGCCCGGGGAATCGCATTACTTCGTCGAGAGGACGGTTCTTACGAAGAAATTGTCAAGAGGTAACAATGAGATTGGATCTGTTTCTCTGCCACCGGCTACTGGCCTACAATGCTACGCTCCTCCCGCGAGCTATGCCCCGCGCCCGATCAAATGCCATCTCGGTTTGGTCACTAATCCGCAATGTAATGGTCGCATCGTCTTTCAGTGGAAGCAGATTTGTCAAGACAAGATTCCACATCCGCAGCCTCGCCTCCAAGGCAATTTCCCTCCCCGCAGCTGCTTTCCTCTTACCCAAAGATTCGTATGGTTCCATCCCGTATTCGGCCTCGCATCGCACCGGATTTTCTACTCTTGCCGGGCCTGAGGTCGGGCCGCCCGCCTCCCCGTAATCCCAAAGCTGTTCGGGCTCAATGGTTATGACATATATGGAAACAGATTCCCACTCGCTTAGTTTGTTGGATGGCAATATCAATATCCCCGCATTTTTGGTCTTCCCTCGCCGCCCGCCCATTAGATCTCGCTCCCGAGTTCCCAGTCCGTCCTCAGCAGTGGCTCACTGCTATCCCCGCATTCCGGGTTTGACTCGGAAGTGACGGCTTTATTGAAGTAGATGCAAAGCAACAAATCGATAGATCGATCGTGGGTTCTAGTGGTCTGCAAGGCGCGGACCCATGGCCAAGTAACGCTCGCCTCTATAAGTTCAAAATGCCAAAGATGGATTTTGATGGAACAAACTCGTCCCAAAGACTCATGTGGATACTTACGTCATGACAATGGGGGCGATGGGCTGCACGCCCGAGTTTATGGCTTCTCATTTCCATCTGACTTTGAAAGGACCTGCGCTCACTTGGTTTTTGGCCTTGAAACAAGAATGCCGCTTTACTTGGAGCCAGATCACAGAGACTTTCTTGGAGAAGTATAGAGGCAATCTAGAGTGGCGTACCACCCGAGAGACGACTTAGTGGGGACCATTCAAAAGAATGACGAGTCGATCACAGAATTCTATAAGCGGTGGAATGCCAAGCTTAATGAGCTATCAGAGCCCATTCCCCTTCAGGATCAGAAAGATATTTTTCTGTCGTGCGTGAAGCCAGTGTTAAGGGAGGCTATTGGAAAAGGTTGGTATCCAGATTTGCGAGAGATGGTTGGAATGGGCGCTCGCAGCGAGAATAGGCTCTTTAATCAAACTCCGGGTGCGAATGCTGGTGGTAATAGCGGAAGTGGAGGATTCAGGTCTGGACAAAATAACCTGGGTCTCTGCCGCGACAGAAGGGAAGAGAAGTAGTTAAGGACAACATCATCAATAATCTGCAAGGAGGAGGTAATAACGGGCCTAATGGTGGGAGATTCCAACCAAAGCAAAGAACGAAAGTTTGACGACTTGGGTACGACTACGGAAGAGGTTTACAATGGACTTCTCGTAACCAGGTATGATAAGGTCATTGGAGAACTACAAATTCTGCTAATCCCAATCCCAATCTTGACACAAGCAAATATTGTCGGTTTCATCAGTTCCCGGGGCACACCACCAATACTTGCTTCACCCTCAAAAGAATTATTCAAGGCCTTGTAGATGAAGAGAAGATTGAAAAGTCTCCTCGCCCTAACGTCGTCAGCAATCCTTTGCCCAGCAACAACGTCAATCTCATCGACTTTGGTGAAGATTATTTTGTCAATGTAATAGAGTTCGGGGAGTCTGTAAATGGAAATTTTAATGATGATTGTAATGAGGTTGTGACTGATGTAATCCCTGGTTCCGATGAAATGAAAGACAACTTTTGCTACGTCTTGTATCTTGACGATTTGTATGATTTGAATAACGCTGTTGATTATGATGATTATGAAGAACGTTTAGTTGTCAATGCTATATCCTCTATGGCTCCTAGAGATTCCCCAATCTCTTTGGAGGAACTCAGGATAGCAGCTAACGTGGAGGCGCCGTTGTCCGTAAATGAGATAAGACAGGCGGCGTGGCCATACAGCACACGTCCTGTTCCGATTACGCTAGCCGAACTCAAAGAAGCCAGTAAAAATTTTGTGGTTGAGAGTGATCAAGAGGTTAATTTGTTGACTCGATCCGGAAGAATGTTGGGAATGGATAGCGCTGATCCGTCTGGGAAAGGCAAAGGAGTTGCGGTTTCAAATCCCCATGCCTCTCAAGATCCCCTCAAATCAGCAGGAAGTGAGGAAATCCGCGAAGATCCGATTTTGACGCAGTTAAAGAAGACCCAGGCTGATATTTCTTTATGGTCTCTGCTCACATCCTCTTACCCCCACAAGCTAAAATTGGAAGAGGCTCTGTCCAAAACCAAGGTGTCTGTCAACGCCACTCCCGACGAGGCCTGTCAGCTGATCGGAACGGCCCAATATGGAAACATTATTACTTTTACTGACCTTGATCCGCCCGCTACTTGCTCAAGCATAATGAGTCTCTACACATCACTGTGCCTTTGGAAAGACGTCGAATCCCCCATGTGTTGGTAGACAATGGGTCGGCCATGAACGTGCATCCCGCCAAAATGATGAGTATGCTAGACATTGACGCGCAGAGCCTTAAACCATCTAACCAGACCATAAAGGCCTACGATTCGACATCCAGGGCAGTGTTAGGGATAGTCTCTTTGAATCTGTTATTTGAGAGCAAAGAGATAGCAGTAGAGTTCCAGGTTATCGACATTTCGGTCACGTTCTCAGCGCTATTGGGTAGGCCGTGGATTCATGAAATCGGAGCAGTAGCATCCACTCTCCATCAGTGCTTGAAGTTTGTGCAAGATAGAGTTCTGACGACCCTTTATGGGGATAGCGTCACTATTGGGGAGACCAAAGATCAATACCTACGCCGGTGATGGAAATCAAACTTGATCGGGAGAACCTAACGCTCGGTGGTTTCACGATAGAAAAGCCTAAAGGGCGTGTCCGCACTATAGATTTGACAACTTCTTCTGACAAGATTCCCCATCAAAATGATGAGAGGCATTTGTGCTACATCCCGGTCCGGGGGCTGGGGAAAGCGACAACAGGGACCATGTAAGCTTGAGATGCCAGA
Source organism: Adenophora triphylla var. japonica (assembly GCA_022495995.1). Taxonomy (NCBI): domain Eukaryota; kingdom Viridiplantae; phylum Streptophyta; class Magnoliopsida; order Asterales; family Campanulaceae; genus Adenophora; species Adenophora triphylla. The sequence continues at coordinate 320,151 of JAFEMH010001417.1, read as the reverse complement.
ACCCAAGAGAAACAGGCGAGGCCTGGATATGTCGTGACGGGAGAAGACAAAAGCGTATGAGAAAACTGAAGCGTTTAAAGAAAGGATGACCTCAGCTGCTGGTAAGAGATACGAAAGGCCTGAGTTGCGCCCGTACAGCTGGTCCTTGAACAAGCACTTCGTCAGGGAGGATGGGGAAATGTTCGTCTGCACGGAATCGAAGCTGAGCCAATTGGAAGAAAGGTTGAGAACAGTTCAAAGGTTCAACACGCCAGACCCAAGAAAGGAAATGCTCGTCGCATGCCCGTAAGGCCAAAGGTGTCACCGCCACATTTGAGAACATCTACCATTTTGGGGGCCTCGATTATTTCAACCACCTGAGAAGCTTGCTCTGGATGAGCCCGTCACGCACAAGATCCGCGGTGCACTTATAGACATTGACGGTGATTCGCGTATCTGTTCAAGGATCGTGGGCCGTCGAGCCTCGAGAGCAAGATGTTTACGTACGAGATACTGCAGAAGGGTTTGTTGTTTCTGGAGAGCCCAGAGATTTGATTGACTTTTCCTCTGACAGCGAGGTTGTGGCCAAGTTGGAATTCGAGGAGTCTGTTGTGAATCTGAACAGTTTGGAGACCGTTGCAGAGAGGCCGTTGCAGAACTGGACTTCATTCCAAGGACCGGTCGCTGATAGGGAGACTATGATCAAAAAGCTTGGGCTCAAGCCGCGTCCTTGTCCCTCTGAGTCTAAGTTTGTCCCTCATGTCCTGAGTCATTCCCCAGAGTCCTTTGTAATTGAGTTTGAGTCCTCCGATCGGTCTGACGTCCTCACGATGGAAGACCGTCGTCGCGTTGTAGACATTGTCTTTCCCTTCGCTTTGAATAAAATGGTCGATCTTTCTGAGTATCCCGTGATTGCAAATCTAACAATTGAACGCTTAACCAAGAATAATCATCAAGATTTAAAAATAATTAAGCCATATTCAATTGAAGATAATGCAGACTTAATAGATGAGCAAATTTTAGAAAATAATTCAATGCAGGTTTGCGAGCAAAAGGAAAGCCGGGCCCAAGCTGCCGACGAGATATTGACAACGGTGAACCTGGGAACAGTTGAGGAACCCAAAGAAACGCAAATTGATAGCTTCTTCTCCGGAGATGAACGGGTTACCCTGGTCGAGTTGCTTAAAGAATTTGTAGACGTCTTAGCCTGGTCCTACAAAGACATGCCCGGATTGGATGCATCTATCGTGGAACACCGGATACCTCTGGACCCAGAGATTAAGCCGATCAAGCAGAAACTGAGGCGGATCAAGCCCGAGTGGTCCTTACAAGTCAAAGAAGAGATTGAGAAACTCCTATGGCGGGCTTTATCAAAGTGATCAATACCCGACTTCGGGCAAACATCGCGACGGCCACAAAAGCAAATGGAAAGGTTCGGCTCGTGTAGACTTCCGGATCTCAACAAGGCTAGTCCCAAAGATGACTTCCTCGCCGAACATTGACATGCCGGTAGATGCAATCGCGAACTACGAGGTCAAGTCCTTCGTCGACGGCTTTGCGAGTTATAACTGCATTAAAATGGCCGAGGAAGATCAAGACAAGACAAAGATTCACCACCTCGGGGCACTTATTGTTACACCGCGATGCCGTTTGGATCAAGAATGCCGGGGCTACCTACCGTAGGGCCGTCACCACCCGTTTCACGACATGATCCACAAGGAGATTGAAGTGTATGTGGACGATATGATTATTCACTCGAAAGGGTCGATGGACAACATTTCACCGATTTAAGGAAGTTCTTCACCGTACTTCGGGAGCACTCCACGAGACCGAATCCACCCAAGCGCACCTTTGGGGTTATCCGTGGTAAGGTCTTGGGGTATATGGTTACAGAGCGCGGCATCGAAGTAGATCCCAGAAAAGTCAAGGCAATTGTTGAGATGAAGCCACCCAGAACTGTCTCCGAAGTAAAGGGTTTCATGGGCCGTCTACAGTACATCAGCCGATTCATCAACCAGTTGACCTCCATGTGTGAGCCAATCTTTAAGCTACTGAAGAAGAATCAGGAGGTGATTTGGAACGAGGAATGCCAGCTAGCTTTCGAGAGAATCAAAGCTTACCTTGTTAATCCTCCCATTCTTTGCCCACCTCATGGAAGCAAGCCTTTACTTCTATACCTGACGGTCACAGACACAGCTATCGGGGCCATGCTAGCGCAAGAGAAGAACTCCAAGGTCGAGAATGCCATATATTTTGTCAGTCGCAAATTCCAAGGTAGCGAGTTGAATTACTCTGCCCTCGAGAAGACATGCGCAGCCTCCGGGCTCGGGTAGTCTGAAAGCTAAAGCACTACATGCTATCCCACACAAGCACATCCGGTCTCCAAAATGGACTCCGATCGATACCCGTTTGTGGTAACAGAGGCAACATTTCGACCGTATTGGCAAAATGGACCTTCTTCCTAGATGAATTTGATATCAAATATGTGATCCGAAATCAATCAAGTGGACAAAGTGCTTGGCGCATCAATTGGCCGATTCCCCAAAGCATGTAAGCCCGAGGACCCGCATCTCCGGCCTGCATTTAAGGGGGATTTTTGTCGTAGAAAATGGCAACCGGTGGCAGCCTATTCTTTGACGGCGCAAAGAAACAAAAGAGGTAACGACATCGGACGGTACTAAGAGAGACCCGAATGACATGCATACCCCCATAGCTATCAAGCTAAACTTCTGCTACCAACAATGCACCGAATATGAAGCTTGCATAGCCGGTCTCGAGGCCGCCCCTAGAGCGACACGTGGATGAGTTGGAAGTGTTTGGTGATTCCCAAATGATAATAAATTAAGCCGCCAACAGATGAAAAACTTCGCATCCGTGTCTCCGCAGGTATCACGCTTACATCGTGCAGCTCGTCGCCGCTTCAAGAAAGCTGTCATTCCAGCTTCTTGCCGCGAGATAAGAACAGATTTGCCGACGCCCTAGCTACTTTGGCCTCTTTGGTAGAAATCCTAGAAGGAAAGTCAATCAAACCGTTCGTGGCCTGTAGCGAGAAAATCCCGCATATTGTTGTGAAATAGAGGTCGAAACCACACGAGCCGTGTACAACCAGATCTTCCAATATCTCAAGCATGGTGAAGCATCCTTCCCCGTTGATAAAGAAGGAGACCTAAAAGGTATTCATGCCAAGAGTCTGCAAGCTTTGAAAAGGCTATCAAAGATGACGTCATACTGCAAATGAAGTTATGGAAGAAAAGGGAAGGTTGCCCTCTCCTCGCTCAGACGCAAAGAAAAAGCTCAGAGAGTAATGAAAGATGTTCACAACGGCGCCTGCGGACCTCATATGAACGCTCGATCCCTTATGCATAGCATTATCAGGCTTGGATACTTCTGGATTACTATGGAGACTGATTGTATTCAATTTGTGCGGACTTGTGATAAATGCCAGCGGTTCTCCAACCTAAACCACATCCCTCCTCATGATCTATACTGTATGACAACTCCTCGCCCTTCGCAAACGTGGGGATCGATGTCATCGGGAAGATAACTCCATCAGGGAGCAATGGACACTCATTTGTTTTGGTCGCGGTAGATTACTTTACAAAGTGGGTGGAAGCCGCGTCCTACAAAGTGCTCACAGCTAAGAAGGTAGCTCGCTTCATAAAAGAACAAATCTTTTGCCGCTACGGAGTCCCGAATGAGATCATTTCTGACAATGGAACCCACTTCGAGGGAGAGACCGATCGTCCGCTACCGAATACAGTCAAGCGCCACGTATTCACCATATACTGCACTGCATACAAATGGTGCCGCTGAGGCCGCCAATAAGAACCCGGGAGAGAATCATGAAGATGGCCGAGCGAGGAAGTGGACTCGGCCTGAGAAGCTACATTTAGCATTGTGGGGCTACCGCACTTCAACCTGGATCAAGCACGGTGCAACCCCATACGCCGACCTACGGAATGGAGGTTGTCATGCCCATCGAGCTAGAAATTCCATCCCTCGTGGTATTGCTCGAGAATGAGGTAAATGAGATTGAATGGCTCCAAAGTCGGTGACAACGAATTGGCACCGTTAGACGAACGCAGATTAAAGGCCATGGAGCATAACCGGCATATCGTAAAAGAATGGCCCGTGCTTTTGACAAAAAAGTGAAGCCCAGGAACATCAAGGTTGGTGATCTGGTTCTCAAGATGAAGCCCGCAAATCAGAACAGTGCATTGGGCAAGTGGGCAGCTGTTTGGGTCGGACCCTTTCTGGTGAAGAAGATATTCTCCGGAGGAGCGATGCAGCTGACAGACTTGGACGGCAACCCGTTCCTGCACCCCGTCAACGGAGACAAATTGCCGCGGTATTATGTGTGATCGAGTCTTTTCCCCTCTGTACATAAAGTAAAAATAAAATAAAAATATATATATATAAAAAAAAAGAAATGAAAATAAAGGCGCAATAAAAATTGTCCTAGATGAGACTGAAAACCTCTCAAAAGGCAGTCCATGCAAAAATAAGGGACGCGTCCGGTGCTAAAAGAATATACCCAGCTAGGCTGAAAACCCTAAAGATGGGCGGCCTAGGTAAAAAAACAGGGTTGCACCATGTCCCCCTTCTGTCTTCCCCTTTCTTTAAACACAAAGTTGATTGAGTCGAACTACAGAGACCTGAGCCCCTTAGTTCTCTTTGTAAAAGGGGAACGTAGGCAGCCACTCGTGGTTCGGTCTAAAATGCTGCAAAATCTTAAATCTTGCCAAAATGTGTTTTGATTATAGTTCCAAAGCTTTTCAAAGGTTCATTCTAAGTTAATATTCTTTTTGATGAGTTCAAGCACGGCCTGCTTTTGACTCAAATAACTAGCTGCGAATGAAAGGCAATAAATTTTCAACATCTATTTCGTCTGCATTAAAGTAATCAAGGGATACTCAAGTTCCATACAAATAAATCTCTCCCTCAAAATACAAGCAAAAAGAGTCTCCTATCCCTCAGAAAAGTGTCTAGAAGCTCGTCCCCGCTCCCGAACTCGTACCTCTGTCTTTCCTTTTCCTCGGCCCCCGGGAGGTCCTTGGCCTAGGAATGTCAAATAAGTCGGTTTGAGCTCGTCCCAGCTCAAGTATAGCGCGTGTCGGTGGCTCGATCAGACCAGTCTCCCTCAAAGCAGCCCTGGCAGCCCTTTCCTGTCGCAAGGTCTCTCTGCGAGCCATCACCTCCGGATCATCCCTCATAGCAGCTCTCCGGATCTCTTGCCTCCGATAGTCCTCAACATCACCTGTAACATTATCTCGGATTCCACTTGGGCCTCGTATCTCCGAAAGACCTACTGGCCGAGTAGTCTGCTCCCAAGTATTCCCGACGGCGAGCCTCTATCACCTGCACGGGACCCTGTTGCTCTTCATACCAAATCAAATACTCAGTGGTCAAGAATGTAACCCCTCTGGCCTGACGAAGGAGCGTCCGTGTGGGAAGAAAACCTTCCAAGAAGGATCTACTGAAGAACTGCACAGTCTGGGGCTCGATCATGACCATCGAATAAAGATCGGTCGTCCGCATCTCTCTCAAAGCCCGGATAATTTGCTGAGGGTACCGATACCGCTCGCTCACCATGATGGGACACGTAATGAAAACATACGCAACCTCGGGTAGATCCGACTACCACCGACCCATCCTGAATGTCTCTCATGGTCTGTAGCCCCCACGCCGGAATCCAGAAGTTCAGATCAGTAGTCCCGTACCTCGTCAACCTCACCTGCCAACTGTCAGCGGCCGCGTCCCTCATTAACCTGCGTTGTCTGGTCACCAAAGGCATCGCTGTCTGACCCTCTGGTAATGGCCCAATCAAGCGTAGTCTCGAAAGCCACAAAGACAACAAAATGGGCCGCTCGCACCTACGAAGCGGATCCTCCGGCTAGTCTATCAAGGTCGTGGTAGGTCTCAGCTAATAACAGTGGTACAATGTCCATCTCCCCTTGGCCAGGCCGGATTTGACGAAGCCTCGGTCACCCCTGAGCTGTCTGACAATCTCCAACAGTGTGCCCGGACAGACTCCGATATACCCGCAGAAGTAGTAAGCTGACAGGGTAAGCAATACATATATGTCCAAAGAGGTAGAAAGATCAAACAGCTCCGGACTGGAAGATCGCAACCGAGCCATCTGGGTCAAGTCTACAAGTTCATCATTCAGAATCATAAAGCACTGACCGCCGGGCAGCACAAGAAAGCCGACAATTGCTCCGTGATTGACCGTCTGTCCCGGGGAAATGCCACAGTCTCCGCATCACCCAGGCTGTCAATGCTCTGAAATCCTCCATGGTTGGCGTCAGATCATTGTATGATAAAGTAAACACGTGCCTCTCCGAGTCCCAGAAACATGAAGCTGCCCGGAGCAAGTCCCAATCAACCTTCCAGTTCTTCAAAGGCCAGAGACACGGCATATGGCATGCCATATCGCTTGTCAATGATTTTCCCATGATGCTTTTGGTGAAATTGTGAAACTTCGACAAAGTCCTGGCGAAATTGGTGTTCCCGAGAAGCTATTTCCTTGTTATAGTGCTCCATGGTGATTGAAAGTTCCAACCTTGTTCACAGAAATCGCTTGTCTGTAAGTTGGGGCTGTTGGTTCCCTCCTGCTGAAAGGGCAATGATTGGAAATGAGTCCTGAGCTGATTTTAAAAAGGCCCTGTTACGAGCTTCTCCCAGTCGTGCAACACATCTTGACAAGCAGACACGTAATGTGGGGCGACACTCCTGGTCAGCATCAGACAACAAACAAGGTCTTGCAAGTCTTTTTTCCCGTGGCACTCTCTGGCGTACCGTCGTTGCAATACGCCTCACACACCCACCTGTAAATGCACGGGAGAGGGTTCCCCCACCATATGTATCACTATACACAATTACCCGAGACAGTTCCATAATCTCATGTACAAACCCGGCAAGGCCGACCTGTCAATACAATAATCACATTTCTCTTCCCTCGTTCCCCGAACGGACAGATTCGTGCAAACAAGCTAACAGTTTAATCGTTGCTAACAGAATAGCATAGTTAGATATAGTGTTTGGAGTGTTGTTTCCCCCGCAAATACAACAATCAAACTGAGCAAATCTCAAAGATTGCCCCTCAAAGCGCAACCGAGACAAAGAATCCGTGTTTATTTGAGTCTCCCCAGCAGTGCGCACCAAGATCAATGGCCCCGCCGCCAAAGCACCAACAAGAGTCCGATCCCTAGCAAGCAAAGTCCCCGGCTTACCAAGCAAAGCTCAGGACACAAAAGTCAACCGTCAACAAAGATGGCCCCGCCAACAAGAGTTCGCTCCCTAGCAAGCAAAGTTCCTGTCCTAACAGGCAAAGTCCCTGACCCCAAAGCCAACCGTCAACAGAGACCGTCCCGCACGTGACAGCTACACTTATCCCCAGCAGCAGTAGCGTGAGTCCCCTGACAGCTACCCGGCACCAACACCAGTGGTATGAGTCCCTCCTAAGATCCACGAAGACCCAAGCGGCATGGCGTGAGTCCCCCGACGCCTATCCAACACCAACACCCAGGTGGTATGAGTCCCTCCGAAGGCCCACAAAGATCAAGAATGGTACGAGACCCTCCTAGCCCACAATCGTCGCCAGCAAGATCGGTCCCTCCGGCACGCAACCGGCCCACAATCGTCGCATAGGTAGCATCGGTCCCCTCCCATAGCCTAGTGTAAGCATAAGACAGTGGTATGAAAGCATATCTCAGTCGATTACTTTCCTAAAAGTCTAAGGTGACTCCCCCTCCAGTCAAGTCTTGGGTGACTCCCCCTCCGGTCGAAGTCTCGGGTGACTCCCCCTCCAGTCGAAGTCTCGGGCGACTCCCCCTCCAGTCAAAGTCTCGGGCGACTCCTCCCTGGTCAGTCTCGGGAGTCGGCGACTCCCTCCGTCGAGTCTTGGGTGTCCCCCTGAGGTCAATTTTGGGTTAGGCCTTCTCTGACAATAGTACGAAGCTACGGCCAGGCTTGATTCCCTCCCGGGAATACGTAGGAATCCTTATGAGAATGTCGCGCGACACATGGTGACCGTGATCGTGCAGCCTATAAATAAGACCCTACCCCTCTCGGTTTTGGATCCCGATTTCGACTCCACTAACGTCGCTCTGCGTAAATCATCCCGAACCTCTCTCTCTCTCTCTCTCCTCCTCCCACACCAAAACCAACCAATTCCCCTCCTATTCCTTAAATCCTCATACCCGATTACCTTGGCACTTCCCCAAACACCTTGAAGACCCCGATCCGGCTCTCGGTTAGGTATGCAGATCTCCACTTCGAGGAAGTTGAATCGAAGGCTTTTGCACCTAACTTGGTGTGGAAGTTGAGGACTACAAGGGTAACATCTCCTTCCCTCTTTCTCTCTCTCTCTAATCTATTCGTTTCAATTGTAATTACTCTTCCTCCACTTGATAATCAGGCTCCATCTGCCTCAGATTATCAAGTGGCAACTGCAATCTCTCTGTTTAAATCGTTGTTACTTGAATCCAATTGTATGTTCATGATGTGATCTATTTGTAATTGCAATTTGAATGTCAAGGGAGTGTGGATCTCCCATTTCCACACTCCTTTGGTTGATTTGTATCTGATTTATGTTGTTCTGATTGGCTCTGGTATAATTGATTGATTTAATTTGGCATCTGTTGGATCTGTTTCTCAGTTGTAAGGTTCTATGAGATGGTAAACATGTGTCACGCGACACTTGGACATGAGGAGTCTGTGTCACGCGACACATCGTGCCCATCTGCAGGGATCAACCTTCATTTGTAAGTTGTTAGCTAGTTAATTTGTCATTTAGTTGGTGTGATTATGTTGTTTTAATGTTCAGATCTAGTTTGTAATGGTGCTTTTGTGTTCATTGGTCTTGCTGTAATCTGGTGTTGTAAGGTCTCTGCAAGGTGACCATTGGTGTCATGCGACACGGTGGACATGAGGAGTCTGTGTCACGCGACATAAGTGGTCCTTTGCGAAGACTTGATTTCGGTTATGTCTGTTCTCCTTCTTTGTAAAGGGATGTGGCCTCCCTGATCGGTGGCTACAAGTTGTAATAATCTCATTTGTTCAATAAAATTCATGTTTATCGCACTTGCCTATTATCATTGTTTGCACATTTTTTGAATTATTTGGATGTCTAAATTAGAAAGACTCGTCTACGGACGAGACGTGTTGGGTGAACTCTCGGTTCTTCCCAACACGTAACCTGACCCCCGGACCCATTCTCTTTCAAAAGGTTTTTCAAAGTGCACCTCTAAAAGCATGGCGTGGCGACTCCTTTATTTTTATTTTCAATTTCGGGCGAGCTCACATACACAACTTTTTCTAGCTTAGAGTAACATTGGCTTAAGGTGCCTTTAAGTTGTCAGGATTGAAGGAAATAGTAAGATGGAGACAGAGAGAAATATGGCAGGGCCAATGAAAGAGAAATTAAAAAATAATAAAAATCACAAAACACCAAATGCAAACACATCATTTTTATTTTGGGGGGTTAAAATATTTATTTATGAAAAGAAATGTAAAACTGGAAAAGTAGTCAACTACAGTACTAGTAGGAAAACAACAAAAGAACTAGGTAATTATAATGAGATAACACCGCAAAGGATTATCTCCAATCTCAAGAGTGTCAGCAATCACAACAATATTAGATATATCATTGCAATTGTTAAATGCCACTAAAGGAGAAAATAAGTAACTACAATATAAGTTATAGCACCGTATCCGTGCTTTTCAAAGTACTTTTAGGCGTCATGGTAAATCTCAAAGTGCTGATTGCAATTCACTAGATTCATTTCTTCTCAACCTTGTTTATCGAATCCTCATATTTCTAAATCGTTCTATCCATTTCCATGGCTTCTCTTCTTCAATGAAGGCCACTTGCGGAGAAATCTAGCTCCATGAACTTCATTTCCATAAAACTCCCAATATTCTGGCATAGATTATCGTTACGTGTGTGTGTGTGTGTCAATATCACATGCACACAAACACATACATACTTCATTGTAACGCTGGACTGCTCAATATGAAGCTCTTTTTGAGATTCCCCAAGTTACCCTCAAGTTTACATAATAGTTACCACCATAAGTTGAACTACCACAACACAACCTCATCCCTCTTAAAAGAGTAACTACTTGAAACCACACACTAACAGGTTTAAGCAAATCGATTATAAATATTTTTCAAGCCGATGAAACTGCTAGGCATAAAATAAATAATGGAAACATTACAATTATCGGATCCACAAATCTTGTCCGCCAGTTTCATTGGTATATATGTATGGAGCTGTAAAGATACGGCTTCAAGGGTAGCCTAACAAAGAATCCAATTTTTTTCGAGTAAAGAGACCCAATCTTTGTATTGAATCAAACTATTATACAGAGTACTTTATTGTATCCAACTCGTCTTGAATAGTCTAACCAATGTCACTCATCTTTCTCTCTCTATGTTCCAGAATCTACGCCCACAACTAACCAATAATCACCTCCCTAGCAGCCAACCAAGCCCTCTCAAATAACTCTTCCCTCTTTCGTTTTCGCCTGTAGAGACTCATAAGTTTGCATCACTCCTGATGATCTCTTTACTTTTGGGTTATATGGACCATTAAAACCCCTTGGAGAGCTCTTGTTCCTCGCAGTAAAAGTTATATGTTTAACCCTCAGAAAGAATCAACTAGAAAGAGCGAGAATAGGGAAGAAATTAGATGTGGGCCAACATGAGAAGGTCATACTCTAAAAGAGCCCAAACTAGATCGTTTCCAAATACATATGAATGGCCTTTCGGGGAAAATAAAGTTGGGTTCAATGTCTGGATCCCCTTGGAGTGGGCACACACACGCACATAATATAAATATTGTTCCAGGACACGAGTGTTAATTTAGGAAATATACACCCTAACTGATAGACTCAATCTTCAAACTCTTTTTTCCTTTTTAAGTTAGCAAACTCTACACATGAATTCGTGAAAAGGTTTAGCAATCTTATTCCATCAAGAGAAGCCTTTTTCCATGAACTAAGATAAACCAGTATGCTAGTAACATAGGAGTACTAACAAATACATACTCACTCCGTCCCATAATAATATGCACAAATTGGCTTCGCACAAGAATTAAGAAAAAAAATGAAAAAGGTGATTTGTTGTGAATATAGATAGTTGAGTTGGGGAGAGAAAGTGGGGTAAGTGGGTAATTGTTGTGAGTATGACAAGAGGATCTCATTTTCATTTAAGGACTTTGCTGATTACTTTGGAACAACCAACACGTATCTTTTTGCACATTACTATGGAACGGAGGGAGTATATGTGCATGTACTAAATCGAATTGCCCATACTCCCTCCGTCTCATTTATTGCTTCACCATTTTGAAGGGGCACACAAATTAAGAAAAAAGTTAGTTGAGAAAGTGTTGTGAGTATAAAAGTAAAATAGGAGAGAGAATGAGTGGAGGGAATAGTAAATTTGAAAAGTGTTGTGAGTATAAAAGTGAAATAGAAGAGAGAATGAGTGAGTGGAATAGTAAAGATTCTTTGACATTTTAGGAAAGATAAGCTTTTAACGGGATACCCGTTTTGACAAAAAATGAAGCTTCAAATGGGACGGAGGGAGTACATCACAAGAGAAACACATATCGATATGCAACTCGAAGAAACCCCAAAAAATCCAAAGAAATACTAGCACATAAAGCTTGATTAACAAATAAAGATAAAGAAATAAATAATGGAGCAGTATCATGATCAGTAAACCAAAATCAAATCAAATGATTAATTATTTCAACCACAATAAAAATCAATCTCCACAACAAAATGCAGAGATTTTTCACAGATTAACTCACCACATATACTCACACACACAACTGATACATTCAAGCAAACTCACTAATACTGACTGAATCAATCAAATTTAAAAAAAATTGCAACTAAATTGAATACCAATGACTGAGAAATAAAATTTTGCCACAAACATTAAAATTGAAAGGAACAAATTGGTTTTAAGAACCTGCAAGACACTGTTACAGTAACAAGTGTTGCCAAAATTCTCGAGGCCGAAGTAGCGTTCACCTTCAGGAAACTGGTCTCCTAAAGCTTTCTCGAGTTTCGAGCCGGCTGCACCCATTTAGCACATCCGAGCCTCCTCTGTCTCTCACTAAGATTTTCTCTCTCTACCTATACATATATCGACGGAAAATTAAAGTTGCAGCAGATTCTATATGAGAGGGGTTTCGAAGAGAGAGATAAAAATTTAAGGGAGTTTGTGGGAATATTTTGTGTTTATCTAACTAATTCAACAGATTATAAATTCAAAAATTGAAGATATATATTTGAGCCAATCTTTTAAACCAAGGAGTATTTGGAAGTTTTGAAATAGAGATGGGAGTTGTTATATAGAGATATAGATAAAAGATAAATATAGTCCCAATCTATTTAGGACATCTCCAATCCAACAGTTAATTTTGAAGCAGATTTTGCTTTATTCATATCATCTATTTTGACTTCAAAAAGAATATTTTTAACATCTTTCTCTTACACCTTATCGACAATTACTTATCTAATTTCACAAACATTATGTAAAGCTTAATATTTTCACATATTGAACCCTGTCTTTTGTTTTAGAGGGTAAAATATCAAATAAATGAAGTATTTATAATTCAAAATATTATTAAAATAGATTTAATTATTAACGGAGATATACAAAATAAAATGACATTGATACAAATGATACATTGACATAAAGAAAAATCATTTACACAAAGGAAAATTGCAATATTAAAATGTATCCGTCTTTAACTTTTTTGTATAACTGTATTTTGTATAAATTAGTTTTGACGAGTGAACTATTTTTTTTACCATCGTACTATTTGGGTATCGTGAATTTGACAATCGTACTTTAAATTTTACATATGTAATCATTGTATTAGTAATTTATTTGCAAATGTGACTCAACCCGTTAATATCTATAGTATAAATGGAAACTTGTCCTTGCTACAGTACAATGAACAGTTTCAAGTGCCAAATTTTCCATTTTGCCCTCATTAAGTTGTCCCTTTCCCATTTTGCCCTTTAAATTATTTTTTTTAAATAAAAAAATAAAAAAAACGTGCCCTCGGACACGAGCTTAATTAAAAAAAAAAAACGTGTCCTCGGACACGGGCATTTACTAGTTGGTTAACATTTGTGGGATTCACAGTTGCATTATTAAAGAAGGTTGATGTGGTAAGTCATAAGTAGGGTCGTAAATGAGTCGAGCCGAGCTTTTAATGTTTCGAGTTCGAGCTCGTTAACTTTTAAACGAGCTCGAGCTCAGAATGCCTGTTCGAGCCCGGCACGAATCAAGTTTCGAGCTTTTCGCGAGCTTTTCGCGAGCTGCTCGAAGTCGATTATTAACGAGCCGAGCTCGAGCTTCGACTTATTTTTTGAAAAAAAACTGAAATCAAACGAGCTTTATCGAGTCTTAATTCGAGTTGTAATCGAACTCGGGCCTAAACGAGCTTATATATATATATATACTAAAATTCATTCGAGCTTTTAACGAGCCGAGCCCGAGTCGAGCTCAAACGAGTCGATCTCGAACAGAGCTCGTCGAACATACGAGTCGAACACGAGCCGAGCTCGAAAAAATGACGAGCTTAAAAATCGGAAAAAATGACGAGCTTAAAAATCGGTTCGAGCTCGAGCTCGAGTTCAACTTGAGCCCACTCGAACTCGAGCTTTTTTCGAGCCGAGCCCAAATCGACCTCAAGCCGGCTCGTTTCGTGTAACAGCCCTAGTCATAAGCCATGGGTTGTTTAGGGGTGAAAGAAATTAGATTTAACGAGGAAATTTGGTCATTTCCTTTTCATTCACAAAGGAGAAGGAATGAAGTTGCATTGAAGAGAGTTGATGTGGCATGGGACTCTCATCGAAACTCCTCTAATTCAGATAAGGGTGAAACTAGGGTTTTAATCTGTGATCTCAACTCATTTTTAATACTATAACGTTTCTTATACTTGAATTATAAGAGTCATTTTTTTTCATTTTTCACATTATTAAACTCTAGTAAAATCACTTGTTTACATAAATGTCACCAATTAAGTCACTTATTTATAAATCTGTCATCTCACTCCTGGTGCAACTCTTATAGTTGAATTATAAGACCAATTCACCTCTTATAATTCAACTATAAGACAATTATTTCAATAAAAAATCAAAAATTTCAATAATAGCCACAAATTAATCTCATTTTTTACATATTATAACTTTTATAGATGAAGTATAAGATCAGTTCACCTTTTATAATTCATCAAGACAATTTTTTCAAAAAAAAAATAATAAAAAATTTCAATAATGGCCAAGAAATAATCTGATAATTTACACATTACAACTTTTAGAGCATCAAGTCAAGGATTCTTCAAACAGTGGAAAGACTCAAGCATCAACCAAATTTGATGATAAACCCACTAAATCGAATTTGCCGACGTAAGATTTCCGGTTGGATACAACATCATGTGGAAGCCTTTGCAATCAGAAGTTGATATTGATACTAAGGCTCCGTTTGTTTCATGTAAAACATTTTCCGAAAAATGTTTTCCTTGTTTTCGGGTGTTTGTTTCAAGTAAAATGTTTTCTGAAAAATGTTTTACCTACTTTCTTTCGAGTGTTTGGTAACCACTTGTAAAAGAAAGTCAAATGTAAAACATTTTACAAGGATGTAAAAAAAGGAGGTTTTCTTTGTAAAATGATTTACCAATTTCAAATTCGTAAATCATTTTACAACTCTTGTTTTGGCCTTAATGCACAACTCATATTACGCTCGGTACAACATAATAATAATAATAATTAAAAAAAAAAATTAACTGCCCCCACCCACCCCAACCCAAATTTTTTTTTTTTTTTTGGAAACCGCCCCACCCACCCCCTGCCTACCCCACCCCCTCCCCCCAAAAAAAAAAAAAATTTAATTTTTTTTTGGTAACCGCCCCACCCACCCCTTGCCTACCCCACCCCCCACCCTCCCCCAAATTTTTTTTTTTTTTTTTGAAACCGCCCCCACCCGCCCCGCCTACCCCCTACCCACCCCCACCCAAAAAAAAAAATTTTTTTTTTTGGAAACCGCCCCACCCACCCCGCCTACCCCACCCCCCACCCTTCCCCCCAATTTTTTTTATTTTTATTTTTTGGAAACCGCCCCACCCACCCCCTGCCTATCCCCCCTACCCACCCCCACCCCCTTTTTTATTTTTTGGAAACCGCCCCACCCGCCCCGCCTACCCCACCCCACCCCCACCCTCCCCCAAAAAAAAATTTTTTAATTTTTTTTTTTGGAAACCGCCCCCACCCACCCCCGCCTACCCCACCCCTACCCCCCCCAAAAAAAAAAAAATTTTTTTTTTTTTTTTTGAAACCGCCCCACCCACCCCCTGCCTACCCCAAATTTTTTTATTTTTTTGGAAACCGCCCACCCACCCCCGCCTACCCCACCCCTACCCACCCCACCCCAAAAAAAAAAATTTTTTTGGAAACCGCCCACCCACCCCCGCCTACCCCACCCCCCAAAAAAAAAAAAATATTTGTAACCGCCCCACCCACCCCCTGCCTACCCCACCCCCACCCACCCTACCCCCCAAAAAAATTTTTTTTTTTTTTTGGAAACCGCCCCACCCACCCCCCCCCCCCAATTTTTTTTTTATTTTACACTTACCACCCCCCAAAAAAAAATAAATTTTTTTAATTTTTTATTAAAAAATTAAAAAAAAAAATTTTTTTTGGGGGGTGGGGTGGCGAGGGTGGGTGGGCTTTCCAAAGTTGATTTAAATTAATAAAAAAAAAGTGTCATTTTCGGAAAACATTTTCGTCAAATTTGCCAAACAACTGAAAACAAGACTATGATATTTTACAAGAAAACATTTTACATGGAAATCTTTTTACATGAAAACATTTTACAAGGAAACCTTTTTACATGAAATTATTTTACATGAAAACATTTTCCGGAAAATGTTTTACGCGAAACAAACGGAGCCTAAATACGACACTGCTCATATGTGAAAATAAAACCACCAAAAAGGTATATTAAGCATACCCAATCACCATCAGGGCCAAATGCAGGTACCAAGACTTAATTTCACTAGACTTAGGCGGCTCCGTTTGTTTTGGGGGAAATGTTTTCCGGAAAACATTTTCCCCATTTTTCGATGTTTGTTTCGCACCGGAAAATTGAGAAATATTTTACGCTAAACATGTTTATCTCATTTTTCGAAAAATAATTTCATTTTTCGAAAAAAGATTTTGCAGGAAATCATTTTCCGAAAAATGTTTTACGCTAAATAAACGGAGCCTTAGCAGCAGTAATTACAGATGTCTCGAGAGATTCTTTGCTCAAACACGGTTGGCAACCTGCTATGTTATCTACTGAAATCCTTGGGGTTCAACCCTACAAGTGACCACCGGAGAAATGTTCATCGAGTCTAAAATAGAAATAATCTAAAAGAAACTAAAAAAATCCTAGTGATACCGTCCATGAATACATAAAACACAAATTAGTAGGAAAGATGTCCAATTTTAGGATTTGTATTTTTCTATTATGAGCACACAAATAGAGTAGATACATGCATTGAATCTCAACACTATTGCAGTTAACAATCTTACAAGCAACAAAACTATCGAGTTTTTTTAATAAACGCCCTGCGTACTTTTAATTTATTGCAATTTCTACCTTGTACTGTCAAAACTGCCAATGTCACATCCGTACTTTTGTTTATTATCAATTTCACCTATTTTTTTAACTGATGTTAAAAATTTAACGGACTTGTTCACGCTGGAAATAAAAGGGGGTACAAATGTACATTATTGAACTAAAGAACACCCGGCAATTTGGCGCTCAAAAATGTCACTATCAAACTTCATCAATTATGGAAACCTTAAACTACGCCGTTTTGATTACATCTTTAAAAAAAAAAAAAAACCTTTTAATTGCTGATAGCATATGATTACACGTGTACGAGTGTATGCTCTTCCACGTTTTTTTTTGGACGGAGCTTGCGTTTGGGTACAAGTGGTGGTGACGTGGCGTGCATGGTCACCACGTGTCAACATGCATGATGGCTTGAAAATTTGAAATTGTTGTTTGACTCACCCTTAACCCTATAAAAGCTTTCCCCTACCCGGATTTGACATTGAAGAAACAAGAAAAATATATTACACACTCACTTACCCTCTCTCCACCCACCACAGACAGCCATAATTTTTTTCCAGCAAACTCACTCATCCGACGCCCACTACGCCTCCCCAATAAAAATCATCCTTCACCCCCTCCTCTGCCGCCGTCACCCAGTCATCATCAACCCTGCTTTGCTTCACCTCACTCAACCCATTAAAGAAAAACCTCGAATGTACGGCTTATAAATGTGTATGTCGCATGTGTATTTCTCAAATGAAAGATAGTTGTTTTGATGTTGGTGAATGGTGGTTGTAGTTTTGGTGTTATTTAAGGGTTTGTAGTGATATTGATGGTGGCGGAACTGAGGAGTAGAGAAATCAAGAGTTATAGAAGATAAACGCAGAGAGATTGAGTTGGTGAAATAGGCAGACAAACGGGAGAGAGAGAATGAGAGAGAGAGAGAGAGAGAGAGAGAGAGAGAGAGAGAGAGAGAGAGAGAGAGTTTAAATAAAAAAGAAACAGTGAAGGAAACTAAAAGGTAAATGGGTTGTGTGTTTTTAGGCTTGATAATTTAATCTTCTAAAAAAATGGCGCATTAAACATATTTTGGAAATATGAAAAACATAGAAAGGCGAATTCTAAGGAATCGTGTTTCTAGAATACATTTACATTTTTTCCTGTAATTCATGTTGTTTCATAAAAACGATGTACTCTGTAATTTCAGCATTCTTTTACATGTATTTTTTTTAATGGACTATTTTTTTTTTGCATGTTATTTTGGAGGTGGAGACGGATGAAAAATACTTTGACGGATGGAGAGTACTTTTTTGTGTTTTATTCCTTTCTTTTATCTTTTATATTTCTGTAGTGTAAATTAAGTTATTTTTTCCTTATATTTTGTTCATTTTTGTTCAACGAAAAATAGAATGAAGAAATCGAGGGCATGAGAAAGGTTTTAGTAATATTTTTATGTTGTTCCATAAAAACGATGTACTCTGTAATTTTAGCATTCTTTTACATGTACTCTTTTTTTTTAATGGACTTTTTTTTTTTTTTGCATGTTATTTTGGAGGTGGAGACGGATGAAAAATACTTTGACGGATGGAGAGTACTTTTTTTGTGTTTTATTCCTTTCTTTTATCTTTTATATTTCTGTAGTGTAAATTAAGTTATTTTTTCCCTATATTTCGTTCATTTTTGTTCAATGAAAAATGGAATGAAGAAATTGAGGGCATGAGAAAGGTTTTAGTAATATTTTAATTTATACAATATTTTTTTATTATTATTATTACACAAAGAAAAATCTCAAGTTTGTTTCTCCTCTCTTTAATAAAGAAAAGCCCTATTTTTCGAAAACTTCCCTCCCACTCTCCTAAGTCAATTCATTTCTAACAAAATTATCTTTATATTTTCAAGATTTTTCAATATTCAAAGAAATATTCAGATAAACTGAATGGGTGTGTGAAGTATGTTTGCTGACATAATTGTAGGAAATTTCAACATTTTTGAAAATTAGTTTATTATCATATTTTGGCTTTACCGATAAGCCGCTGAAAGTAGATTATAGGGTTAGTTGAATGGATGATTTAAAGCCTTACAAAAATTGGGAATGTATAAGTGGAAAAAAAAATCATGGTGGGGTGAATTTTATGACTCATAGCCAAAATTTATTTTTTATGTTAGTTGAGCGAGGGTTTTTTTTCTTCCAAAGGAACCTCGACACGGATACTTAGCGTGTTTACACGGGATATATTCAATAATTCTAATTGTATAAGAACCCAATTCGTCTTGGCCCAAAACTGCATCAAAGCCAAACCTCACTTGACCCAAACCTCACTTGTCCCAAACCTCGGATCAAAACCACCTAAGCCAAACCGCACCCCAAATCGTATCCGTGCCAAACCGCCTGATCCAAATCGCCCAAGCCAAAACCGCACCAAAGAAACCTCACTTGACAAACCGCCTGAGCCAAGCCTCTTGAGACAACCCGCACCAAAAACCGCATCCGTGCCAAACCGCATGATCCAAACCGCATTGAGCCCAAACCACACATGGAACCGCACAGCCCAAACCACTTCGACTCAACCCAATCCGTCCATCCAAACCGCCATGGGAGCGGACGCTCCAAATCTTAGGGAGCAGACGCTCCTTAAAATTCCAGTAACACCAGCCGGATTCCAGAAAATGGGAGCGATCGCCTCCCCCCCCCCAATTGGAGCGGACGCTCCCCTATGACTAGAAACTTCAAGCTCAAAAATAGCCCTTTGCACAGCCATGTCCCAATATCAGCATAGCCATGCCAGACCTTGCATTGGCGTGCCAGACACATAGCATGGCCATGCACTGAAGCCAAAAAAGCCATAAAAACCATCAAAACCCAAGAAATCCATCCCGTATCACAATCGAATCACATAATAACCAGAATCATCAAATCTTAAGGCTTGAATGACATCCCCGGGAGATCACGAGAGTGCAAATACCCCATATGAAATTAACATATAAAGGTAAATATTAAGTTCAATGTGCAATAAATTTTTTCCCACATGATAACAGGATTAGATATTCTGAATAGGTATTTAAAAAGTTCGAAGTAGTACGAAACGAATTAACTTGTGTTATTCTTTATAGACTGAGACACTAATTTAGTGTTGTGAATCCACGCAGCGGAACGACCAAAGCTTGGAGTAATAACAAGAGCAACACACACGAAAAGTAAATCACACACAAAGGGACACACAAGAATTGTTTACCCGGTTCGTTGCAACAACAACTACGTCCGGGGGCGCTACCAAGCCAAAATATTCTCTCCAATATTTTCAGATGTTACAATTTGTTTCTAGGCTATCACATGTATTTATAGGGAACAATAAATCAAATCCTAGTAATACTCAAATTCCTACTCAAGAAAGTAATCTTCTTTCTTCTCAAGTACATCCAAATATTACTATCAAAAAAGAATCACCAATGCAAGAGGAGATCTTATCAAAATAGGAAACAAATCAGCCCAGAATCGTGACCAGCGCGGCCGCCCTCCCAGCTGCGCGTCCGCGCTAATGTCCAAAGAATTCAGCACCCTTAATGTCCATTCCTCCAGCGCGCCCGCCCTGAGCCCTAGCGCGTCCGCCCTCCTGACCAGAAACTGCTCCGACGATTTGAACTCCCTTGATCTCACCAACTCCTCCGACCGCGGTTCAAATTCCTTTATTCATGGTTTTGACTCCACATCCCAACATTTAGCGAGCTAAAACAAATCAAGTAGAGATTACTTTGGTATGGGCCAGAAATAATGGTCATGTATTACTTCAAACAACAACACATTTCGTAGAATATGGCATGTGTTAATAATCTAATACTAATGGTAGCAATTAATGGGTACATATTATATAGGAAGGAGTTATGCACAAATTAATAACCACAAATGATATCTCTTTACGCGAAGGAAAATTTACTATCTTCATGCTAAGTGAGTAATACATAAAAAAAATTGCCAACTGTTTGTAATACATATCGAGAACGAAATGGTGACAAAGTTTAACATAGATGAGTATGAAATTGTTCCTTACTTTCTTTGATTTTGATATCAGTATTCAAAATAAGCTTAAAATGGAGAATTTAATGAAGATTTTATTTTAATTGTACTTTATGAAGAACAAATAAATAATAATGTATGAGTAAAAAAATAAATATGGGTATTTTTATTTTAGTTTTTGGAAATACAAAAAAGGAGTATACAATGTCCATGATATGAAAAGTTGACAACTTTTAAATGTAAAAAACAAAATCTTCTGTTTTGCTAAATAAAAAAAACAAGTTTTATCTTCAAAAAAATACAATAAAATTTTGACATGTTTGTCAAATAAATAATTCAATAAAATTTGACAATATTTTTTTGATATTATACTATTGACAACTTGAAAATGGTCATTAATACAACTAACAAAATTTACGTTTCTCTTCTCTAATGAACTTAATTTACAGGTTACTTAGTGGTATTTTTTTCTTTTTGACAATTGCTTCATTGTTTAAAGAATCTTGAGTGAAATAAACGTTTTTGGCTCCCAATCGATAAATTTACATGTCGCTTCTTCTGGCTGAATTATCTATAAGTGGAAGCTAATCTTCAATGAAAATGAATGTTTAGAAAGTCATTCTAATAGTAGTGTGTAGTTTTAAATGGGATGATTTTTGAATAATAATATAGTTTTAAATGAGACAAACAAATAATTTATTCAACATAAGGCATGAAAATTTAAAACTAATATAACAATATAATAATGGTGGAGTATGTAGAGTAGTGAGCATAGTAATAAGGGAAGAAAACAATTTGGATGGAGTAGTATGTCCCAATAATAAATATGATCTAACAAGAGTCAATGACGATCTTTATCAAGCTTATTCATTGGAGCTCATTTATTGGTGTGAAGAACTTAATCCTCGAATAAGTTTGAACGTCGTAAATTTTCTTTGATTGATTCTTATGTCATGTCTATAAACAAAAATCATGGGCAATCTCTATATACAATTGAAATTCTTTTAAGGAAACATGTTCTCGGTCGTGGTCAACTTTATGTTGCTTTCTCTAGAAGCACCCTTCATGTTGCTCTTCATATTTGGAAATCAATTTCTGCAGAAGATAGTTCATCCGACAAATATACTAAGAAGGTTGTGTTTCTGGAGGTTTAACAAAATGTGTAATACATATCTCTTATCCCTACTTACTAATAATTGCTTTCTTAATATATATATATGAACTAGCAGTACACCCATGCGATGCACGGCGATTATATGATCTTTTTTAAATATGACATTCAACTCACAATCACAATCATTATCAAATTTTGAAATTACGATTTTAAGCCTATTAGTATTAGTGATTTTAGAAAACGCGACATACATCTAATCATAGAAGAAGTAGACTCTTTCAAGTAAACTAACAATCGACAATGATTAACCTTGACTTTTTTTTATTGACTTTGTATAAGAAACCATCAAAGCAAGTTGTCGTCTTTGAAATTTGAACGAGATCTTTAAGCAAAAAACAGTCAATGACATTTTTAATATTGAAACCCTTTTCTCGTTAAGACAACTCCAATTACATGTATCAAACCTAATTTTGATACCTACTTAAAGGTATTAGCATGTCCAATGATAAAATAAGTAGGTATAAAAATTTGATTTGGTACTAAGAAAGGTAGAAAATTTCCTACCTTGCTTAGTACCACACCAAAATTTGATATTCATTGTTAGAGCTTTAAAATTTACAGTATTAAATATAATATACAATTATTAATCATATTAAAATAATTGATTATTATGTTAAAAATCTTCTTTACAGAAAATTAATAATTTCAAAAAATGTTTATTAGTTATCTGGTTTTAATATGATAACTTATAAAATTAATATTTATATTAAAAAATAACGCAATTATCATGTTTTGAAACTATTTATCATATTACAAAATATTAATAAAGATAATAACTATCAAAAAAAAATAATTTAACATCAAAATTTTGATACCTACCGTTGAAAATGAAATTTTGATATTATTTAAATAGTATCATAATTAAAGAAGGTTGCCTACCCTTTCTCTTTTTTAAACCTTCTTCCTTGAAACATACTCCCTCCGTCTAGGGCTGTTACGCGAACCGAGTTGCTCGAACTCGACTCGAGCTCGACTCGAAAAAACTCGACTCGAATGAGCTCGAGTTGAAGCTCGAGCTCGAGTTCGAACAAGAATTTTAGCTCGTGAATTTTCGAGTCGAACATGCTCGACTCGTTAGCTCGACAAAGCTCGTTTCGAACTCGACTCGACTCGAGCTCGACTCGGTAAACTCGATAAAAGCTCGAATTTTTCATTGTTTATTATCA
The DNA here is from genome assembly GCA_022495995.1 of Adenophora triphylla var. japonica. Lineage (NCBI taxonomy): Eukaryota > Viridiplantae > Streptophyta > Magnoliopsida > Asterales > Campanulaceae > Adenophora > Adenophora triphylla. Next base: position 297,188 of record JAFEMH010001417.1, on the reverse strand, counting down.
GCTCGAACTCGAACTCGAACTCGACTCGTGATGCTCGTCAGTAACTTGATTTTTTATTTTATACATTGTTTTTATATACATATATATATTTTTTTTATATTTTTTTTTGGATAAAGAAAACTGTTTTGGACTTTTTTTAGTTGGGAAAGTTTTTTAAAAAAGTTATATAAAAAAAGTTAGAAAAAAACTAAACAAATTAAAGTATATTCCGTATACCACCACTACCACCACCACTACCACCACTACTACTACCACTACTACCACCACCACTACTACTACTACCAATACCACCACTACCACCACTACTACCACCACCACTACTACTACTACCACTACCACCACTACCACCACACTACTACTACCACTACTACCCCTACTATTACTACTACCACCACTACTAGTCTACTACCACCACTATCACCACCACCACCGCCACCACCACCACTACCACCACTACTACCACCACCACTACTACTACTACCACTACCACCACTACCACTACTACCACTACCACCACCACTACTACCACCACTACTACTACTACCACTACCACTACTACCAATACCACCACTACCACCACTACTACCACCACTACTACCACCACCACTACTACTACTACCACTACCACCACTACCACCACTACTACCACCACTACTACCACCACCACTACTACTACTACCACTACCACTACTAGTCTACTACCACTACCACCACTACTACTACTATCACTACTACTACTAGTCTACTAAATGTCCCCCCTTATTTATAAAAGAGTAAGGTTGGTTGTTCCCCTCTTTGTAATTTTAAGGGTACCGTCCCTTTTTTCTTTTATATACTTTCATTTCTTTTAAAAAAGTTAAGTTTTATTTCTTTCAAAATTCATAACTTTTTTTATACAACTTTTTGCAAAAATTGTATGTAGTAAACAAAAGTCTAAAATAGTCTTATTTATCCAAAAAAAATTGAAAAAAAAATAAAAGTTAACTTTTTTCAAAAAACTGTTAAGTTTTATTTCTTTCAAAATTCATAACTTTTTTTATAAAACTTTTTGCAAAAAATGTATGTAGTAAACTTAGGTCTAAAATAGTCTTATTTATCCAAAAAAAATTGAAAAAAAAATTGAAAAAAATAATAATATACTACATACAAAGTTAACGAAATCTGTTAAAAAATTAACTGTTAAGCTCGAACTCGAAATAAGCTCATTAAGCTCGAACTCGAAATAAACTCGTTAAGCTCGAACTCGAAATAAACTCGTTAAGCTCGAAAATTTATTTCCAAAAAAGATCAAACTCGAACTCGGATCGTTTAAGCTCGAAATCGAGATCGACTCGAGAAGCTCGCGAGTAGCTCGCGAACAACTCGAACTCGATCGAGCTCGAGTTCGAACCACCGATTGAACTCGAACTCGAACTCGAGAAAAACTCGAACTCGAGAAGAAATAAACGAGCTCGAGCTCGAACACAGAAAACTCGTTCGAACTCGACTCGTTTACAACCCTACCTCCGTCCCACCTCACTTGACACTTATTTTCATTTTGGGCCGTCCCAGCTCACTTGACACTTCCCAAAATAGCCTACTTTTTATAATTTTATATTCACTCTACCCCACCACTCATTCTCTCTCTTCATTTTCCACCACTCAATTTATTCAACCAACACTACTATTTACCCCACTCATTCTCTCTCTTCATTTTCTATCACACATTTTTTTTATTTTATTCTTTTTTCTTAGTTCCCGTGCCCACCTCAAGGGTGTCAAGTGAGGTGGGACGGAGGGAGTATTTATTATAATATCTTTCAAAACTGACCTATAAGTACTTTTTATTCTTAAAAATAAATTGTTATATACTATTAACCTCCTTTGAAAAATTTACTCTCATAATATTTATTTCCTTGTCATATTACTTTTAACTTCAACTCCAATTATTTTGCAATTCCATTACTATCTTTCTATCTCAAAACAACATTGAAGTCTGATATTTCAAAACTGACCTTTAAAACAAAATTTAGAAACCATACTTGATAATGTCTACTACGAAACGATATTACTAATATCTATATTACAATAGACCTCATGAATAACCGCCACACAACAAGTGTCTATAATTCAATTTGGGAAAAGACAAAGAGGAGTTGGGATTTAATCTAAAAAAAAAATAATATACACTGGATAAAACCACTTAAGA
>JAFEMH010001417.1:247500-290000 GCA_022495995.1 Adenophora triphylla var. japonica | reverse complement strand
AAGGCCCGTTTGTTTGATGGATGCATGAATCCGGACACCCTAAAATAACACACATTTCATATTTAGATAACACTACTGTCGTACATCACTTGAAACTGGAAATGAATATTTACAACAACTACATGAACAAAAAGAAGACAATTACCTCAGAATCGTGCAACACAACCTCCATTGCATACACATTTGCTGGCTCATCTCGTACATGAAGCTTGTACTTGGACAACCCTCACCATAACAGCCCACTCAACCTTACTTGAATCCAACTCACGAATATGACGGAACAAAGGAGGCATTTTATCTCTCAAATTCGGTATCACACTCAGGAAAGTACACCACTCCTAATGAACTTCCCTCTATTTATACTAAAACATGGAGCTTTCTTGATGCAAATTGAATTCAAATGGACTGCCACACCACTATTTGAACCAATAGAAATTCATGCATTTTCAATTTAAAATCAAAACGAATAATTATCTGAAACCAATTGAAGCAACATACTTGTCATCCAAGCAGATACCACATGCGGATTACACTGACATATTACATCATTAAATCAGTTGTTTCGTATTCTGTACTTTTTCAAATTCAAAATATATTTCAAATCTTTTCCTTGTCCTCATTCACATGTTAAATATTTATCCAAATTACCCCTGGACATTAGCTGTCAATGGAGGTGACAACAATTCCCTCATTTTTGATAAGATTTACTACAATTTATGCACCACCACCAACCCCCTCATATCCACCACACACATTAAATCGAGAGAGTGGCTACTATAAAACCCAACAAGAAAATAAATACACAAATCCCATCTTACATGTACTCACTGTCAGAAAAAGGGTCATGATGTTTCTTCTTGCTTTGAACTCGCCGGCTATCCAAAATGGTGGGGAGATAGTAGCAAAATGGGTTATCGTGGTGGCAGTCATCCCCAATAAGGCCGAGGTAGAGGAACCGCTCCCACCAATTCGGCCGCCCAAGTAGGTGCTGCTGCTGCCGGTGTACTCCCCTCTACCTCTTCATCTCTATTTACTGCAGAACAGTGGAATGCTTTAGCTGGTCTAGTTGGTAACACTCGTATTCTGGATAATCGCCTTCATGGTACGTTTGATGCATCTTCTTGGATCATAGATACGGGGTCTTCCAATCATGTGACCGGAAACGCTGCTTGTCTCTTTGACTCTTACTCTATACAAGCTTGCCCTATCAAGCTTCCTAACGGGGCTTCCATATTTGCTCATATAGAGGGATCTGATCGCCTAACAGACACCCTTGTTCTTCATCACGTTCTTTACATACCAAATTTAAACTACAGTCTTCTTTCTGTTTCTCAATTGTCTGATGAGATTCATTGCACTATCCATTTTAATGTTTCTCTGTGTGCTATACAGGACCAGTCGAGAAACCTGATTGGAACGGGTGTTAGGAGGGATGGACTCTACTACTTTGGGGGCACACCTTCTGCCTGTCACGTCTCAGTCAATAATGCATCTGCTTTGCTCGAGTTGTGGCATAACCGTATGGGGCATCCATCTGAAAAAGTAGTGAAACTTCTTCCTCCGGTCTGTCATCTGTCTCGTAGTCTTCATCAACCTTGCGATGTTTGTTTTTGTGCAAAACATTCTAGAGATAGTTTTCCTATTAATGAGTATAAGTCTACTAGAATTTTTGAGAAAGTTCACTGCGACTTGTGGGGTCCTTACACTCATGTTTCCTCTTGTGGTGCTCGTTATTTCTTGACTTTGGTAGATGATTACTCGCGTGCTGTTTGGATTTATTTATTAGTTGATAAATTGGAAGTTTTTGGCTTTTGTTGCAATGGTGGAACGACAGTTTTCTCAACAAATAAAAATTGTTCAATCTGACAATGGCACCGAGTTTAACTGCTTGTTCGATTATTTTCTTTCCTCCGACATTCTTTTTCAAACATCTTGTGTCGGTACCCCTCAACAAAATGGGCGTGTCGAACGCAAACACCGTCATATTTTGAATATAGCTAGAGCTTTACAGTTTCAAGCCCATCTTCCCATTTATTTTTGGGGCAAAGTGGTCCTTACTGTTGCTCACTTGATCAATCGAACCCCTTCCCCCTTGTTAGACAATAAAACTCCCTACGACATCTTGTTTGGCAAAGCGCGCTTTTATGATTCGCTTCGAGTTTTTGGTTCGTTGTGTTATGCTCATAATCATCATGCTAGGGGTGACAAGTTTGTTAGTCGTAGCCGTAAATGCATCTTTGTGGGTTATCCTCTTGGCAAAAAGGGGTGGAAGCTGTTTGACCTCGAGACCAAGAAATTCTTCGTCTCCCGTGATGTGAAGTTCTTTGAGACTGTGTTCCCATACAACGATTCTACCACAGTTCCCCATGTCCCGGATTCTGTTGATATTCTAGCTGAGGAAGATGCGTTTGGCAGCATAGATTTTCCTGTTGAAGGAGACTCTGTTGCACCTTCTGATGAACCTCCTGCAGCCGAGCCTGTTACTTTACCTGATAAACAGGAAGAGGTTGCCCCTGTTGTTCCTTCGGCATCTACTGAGGCTACTGCTTCTTCTACATCAACTTCGGTCCCTTCTGATGACTCTGGACCCGACACTCTAGGGAGGGGTATGAGACAGAAAACTCCTTCAGTTCGTCTCCGCGATTATGTTGCTCTCACTGCTTCTTCTTCGAGTCCATCCCCCACCTCTCCGCTCTCAATCAGTTCCTCAGGTACTCCTTATCCTATAGCTCACTATATAAACTGTGATCGTTTTTTTGCAAAATATCGCACCTTTCTTGCAGCTATTATAGTGGCTAATGAGCCGACATCCTTTCGCGAGGCCATGGCTCATGATGGTTGGAAAAAGTCAATGCAAGAGGAAATTCGTGCCTTAGAAGATAATGACACATGGTCTATGGTCTCCCTGCCCCCTGGCAAACGCGCTCTGTGATGTCAATGGGTCTACAAGATCAAATATAATTATGATGGAGTTGCTGAACGACTCAAGTCTCGGTTAGTCGTCCGTGGCAATCATCAGAAGGAAGGTGTTGACTATACAGAAACCTTTGCTCCTGTGGCTAAAATGGTCACCGTTCGGGCTTTTCTTGCTATTGCTGCTTCCAAGAATTGGGAATTACATCAGATGGATGTTCACAATGCCTTCCTGCATGGAAATCTAGCAGAGGAAGTTTATATGAAACTCCCTCCGGGTTTTGAAGCACCAAATCCCAACACAGTTTGTCGTCTTCATAAGTCTCTTTATGGCCTGAAGCAGGCTCCTCGATGTTGGTTTGCCAAGCTATTGGCTTCTTTGAAGATTTATGGCTTCCTCCAATCCTACTCCGACTATTCTCTATTTACCTTCATAAAAGGTACAATCCAGATGAACGTGCTTGTGTATGTTGACGATCTCATTATTGCCGAGAATGATTCCGCTGCATTACAGACCTTCAAGAAGTACTTGTATGAGTGCTTCAAGATGAAAGATCTCGGATCTCTTAAATACTTTCTTGGCATTGAAGTCGCCCGTAACCCTTCTGGTCTATTCCTGTGCTAACGAAAGTACACATTGGATATTATTTCTGAGGCAGGCTTGCTAGGTGCAAAGCCCTCTGGCTTTCCCATTGAGCCAAATCATAAGCTTGGTGTTGCTAATGGTGCCCTCTTAGATGATCCAGAACGTTATCGACGCCTCGTGGGATGCCTCATTTACTTGGTGTAAGTACCCAAATCTGGCTCATGCCTTCCGGTTAAATTTCCCGGCAATTTCGGTAAGTTTTCCGGTAATTCCCCGGACCTTCCTAGTGTTCCGGAAATGTTCTGGAACAGTCCCAAATTAAATTAAGGGCTGAAGGGAGCCTTCCTAATTAAGAAAACACGTTTTTCTTAATTAGGAAGAAGGTTCTAGAATAATGCCACCTTGCATGGTTCTAGAATGCTGAGTCATTGTGGATAAGCCCGCACGGCTGCATTAGCCCAAGGTCTCTGGCCGCACGGCTTCATTAGCCTTATCCAGACTGCCTATAAATAGAGCCCTCCTCTACCCATTTCAACAACAACAACAATACACACAATCCATAGAAATACACTCAGTCACTCCCAAGACGTGAAGAATATTGGTGAAGGCTCAAGAAGGTGAAGAAGAAGGCCAAGAAGCTCCCTCCCTCCTCCTCAAGATCCAAGACCAATCTCTCCTCCTAGCTCCAACCAAAGAAGCAAAGGAAGCAATTGGTAACCTCGCACGCCCTAACCTTGCTTTTAATTGATATACTTGCTCATTGCATTCATATATCTTGCTTGGGACTTGGCATTCATAGTTAAAGATCACATCTTTATCACCCCCTTTCCCTTTTTGCATGCATTAAGACCTCATTTGTCATAAAAATGTAGTCTTTTTTCATAAAGGTGCATCCTTTGCACCTAAAACTCCCATTTTCAAATAAAAATGTCATTTTTATGCATCATTTGCATATAAAAATCCAATCTTTTCAATAAAATGCATCCTTTGCATTCAAAACCCCTTGTTCAAGCATCATTTGCTTTAAAGACCATGTCTTTACCATAAACTAGCATCATATGCTTTTCAAAATGCAATCTTTATGCATCATTTGCATAATGAATGCCAATTTCTTCAACAAAAATGCATCATTTGCATAAAAATCAAATCTTTATGCATCATTTGCAATAAAGATTATTTCTTTAAACTAAGTGCATCATTTGCAACCCAAAAATGTCATCTTTTCATTAAAGTGTCATTTTTCATCATGCATTTCCCCTTTCCCCAACCTTGGAACGGACCGGTGTAAAAGATCCTATCTTTACATCGTTCCTTCCATTAAAGGTTCCATATTTCTTTAGAAAGGGATACCTTGAACCCTATATCTCCGATTATCGCTTAAGAAAGAGTATGAAGCCTCTATACGAGCTCGACCGTCTTAAAGCGTAGGATTGATGGGCTGAGGACCCTCCTTTCCTAAAGAACCTCATCTTTGACCAAAAGAGAGTCATTCTCTCGATCACGCAAGTCCCGAGGGTCCCGAGGTTAAAATGCGATGATCACAAGTCATAAGATGAGGACGGGATCATAATCCCAAATACATGAAATTCCAAGGAATCCCGAGCGACAACCAATAAATGGTTTGTACGTCCGGAAGACAACTTGGGACATTTCCCCCCTTATTTTCAAACACATGCACACAAGAAAGCACGCAAGCAAGCACGATTACTGAAATCTTGGGAGACTTGCTCCGGCAAGGCACTTTGGGTGAACGCCAAACGTTCTTCCCAAGGGGTAACTTAACCTCCAAACCCAAGTAAAAACCTTTTTTTCAAAGTTTTGAGGTAATCAAAATGGCGTGGCGACTCCGTTTTTCAAATAACTCGGATGTCTTCAAACTCGCGTGAATCCAACACAAAATTTGGGCACCACATTCACACTTGGCGACTACTGGGAAATCCCAAAGGAGAAAAGCTTTTATTTTCAAAACAAAAATCGATACTCGGTATATAGGTGGAAACCACTTACCCTTCCCGTACACTCCCCGACGTGGGAGTTGGGATAACCGGTGGTTTAACAATCCACGTACTCAACATCCCTTTTCGAAAAACAATTTTGAAAAAAAAAAAAAAAAAGAAAGCTTTTCCCATTGAGCGGGTTAGACTCCCATCGCCGATTTCATTAATCGTGCTTGCTTTCTTTACCATGCATTGCATCATTTGCATCTTGGAATCTCGTGCATACTTTGAAACGGGAAATAACCCGAAAATAGCAAAAGGAGTGGAACCCGGAAAATTGATCCATGCAACAGACGGCTCAATCCTCATTAGATTCTCGACCGGGCGACCTCAAAGGGCAATTTCACCAGAAAATCATGGTTAATCTGGCGCCTAGCTCTGGGGCTATTCAGCTCCATGATCGATCGGGGCTCCTTAAAATTTACGTGCTTACGTGTTGCATTTTCCCCGTCCCGAAAATCATTCCTTTAAAACACATTATGAAAATCTCTGTTTTAACTCAAAAAGGAACATTTTTAGGAGACCGCACACTACGCGCACCTGATATATCCTGTACACTTTGCACGCACGTCCTTCAAACCCGAGGGTGGTTCCACTGCAGCCACGGACGGCCTTTACGATGCTCCCGGCGCGCACGGAATCATCCCAACCTCCCCATGGCAAAAAGTGTCGACCAATGCACACCGTGTCACACGTTTCAAAACCGTGACTTTTGGTTGGTTTTTGGTCTAGTCCGTGTCATATAGCCCAGCTTGCATATCCACGTAAAGGTCAAGCCTTAGCTCATAACGGAAGCCAAGATTGTCGCTCAAGCGAAATTCTGCCGAAATTCCGACAAGGAAAAATCGGTGGGATCTTGACTCCGACATTGACTATTGACCTTGACCCGCACGGAATGCGTAAGAGTCAAGACCGAGTCTTTGCCAAAAAAAAAATCAAAAGATCTTTCGCTCAAGCGAAGCTCTGCCAAAATTCCGACAAGGAAAAATTGGCAAGATCTTGACCGGCATTGACTTCGATTCCGACTCACGCACCGCGTATGCAACGAAGTTCAATGTGACACCGTGCCATCCGGCTTTACCGCCCGACCCATGCCTATTATTCTCTCTGACATTACCGAAAGTCAAAACCGTCATTCGCTCAAGCGAAACTCTGTCAAAGATCCGTCAAGGCAGAGACGAGACTTTCCCGTATTGCCTTGACTATAATCCACATCGCTCGTGCGTTGAAAAGTCCTATGACCCGCTAGACCCGATAGGAGCGTTCTTTACTCTCGGTTGGTGGGATCCGCGTGCCCTATAGACCCTCGCCCGGGCCGTCCACCCCGGGAGGTCGAAATACGTGGAATACGAGGGGCTTATAGACGTAGTGACGGAACCCACTCGATCCAGATCTAGAGTAGTTGTGGAAAAAGAAGGGCGTAATCCCTTTTCCAACCAAATAGATATTAATAAAAGACACTCGTTTTAAGTAAACTTGAAGATTCTAATTTGCATATTGCTTGAGCCTTCACTCAAACACCTACCCCGAGTCTAAACCTTTCCTATCCCTTTCCCGCAAGCGAGAAAGAAGTGGGTGAGAACACCGGCCGCCGACTTGTTAGCGCGTAATCCTCGATAGTTTGCCGTAATCCTCGCTCGAGAGTCAAAATGGCCGATTTGACAGAGAACAAGGCCGGTTTGGGTAACCAGATGACTAGGAAGAAGAGCTAACCTTAGCCCCGGAAAATGTCGTAAGGCCCATGAGGAACAAAGAAGCCACGCTCATTGAAGCGCTTCGTCGTCATGGAGTTCAAATAGTGGTCTAGCCCAATCGGTTCCTTGGTGATGATAGAAGATGAGCCTCCGTATGTGCCCATCTCACTCCATCAACCTATAACCAATGCCCTCCTCCATCCTCATACGATCCCTTATCCAGATTACCCTCTTCGGGCTCCTTTTCCAACATCTCAAGCCATCGTGATCCCGACACCCTCACCTCTCAAATGAGACCCGCAACTTTGTTCCCTATCAATGTAAAGCAAACGCCCTCGGCCTATCCCGACACGCTACTCGCATTACCCCCATGGATTCACTCCTCTCGCATGTGGGCCATCCTGTGCATTCCCTAGGCCTCAAAATCAGCTCAATGATCCTTTCAATTCATGTCCCGCCACAGATCTTCCACCTCCAACCTTGCCAACAGACCTCAGAGGTTCCGTATCCTTTTTCCTACTTCGGAAATTATGAGCCTAATTCCTATGCCTCCCGCCTGCCTCACTGAACACGGGACCTCGGTCAAGTTTACACTTACTTCCCTCCAAAGATCCCCAAGCCTTGGTACCAGCCTACCACCGTGCCACCTACCGTCCTTCCACCCAAATCGATAAGCCTTCTCCGGAATCAAGCAATCCTAAACCATCCCCCGACTCCGACATGGCTTGGCTAATGGAACAAGTTAGGTCCATGCAAGAGAAGTTTGGGGAAATAGACACCAAGAGGACAAAGATACCGTATCACCGATCCCAAGAAAGTTGTCCCTCTCCCTCCAAAATTCCGAATGCCGAAATTGAAAAGTTCAACTAAGCACCGATTGTCCCCTGACTCACATTGAAAGCTACATTCTTGCCATGAGAGCCAAAGATTGTACACAAGAACAAATGGCCGATCATTTTCGCTTATCATTAAAAGGTTCACTCTTAGGTGGTTCCCGCATGTGAAACCGTAAGCCCGAGCTACTTGGGACCAGATCAAGAAAGCGTTCCTAGAAAAGTATAAGGCCAATTTGAATTGGGAAACCAAATTTGAATGACCTACTGTGGTACCCTACAACGTTCGTATGAGCCAAGAAGTGAATTCTACAAAAGATGGAATTGGAAGCTCATGAAATGATGACCCCACTCAATGAAGAGGAACAGATGGAGATCTTCCAATCTTGCTTGAAACCTCAACTAAGAGTCCAAATTGGCAATTACTACTATCCCGACCTTCGGGCAATGGTAAATGCCGCACCAAGTTTGAGAATGCCTTCAATATGGCCCCGCCACAGAATGTCCGCGCTTACCGCTACAAAGCACCGGTGTCAAATGCCCCCACTGTCACCGTGAAAGGAAAAGAAGTGATTGGCGCTGGCATCATATCTCGTAATGAGAAAGCTGGGATGTGTAATGCAGGCTAAGCCGTCGCAAAGCCAAAGCTCCCTTTCTATACCGTCGAAGATTTCTAATGCCACTAGAAAAGGTCTTCGACGGTTTGGTAGCCCAAGGACTCATCGACCTTCGGGAAAACCGGGAAGCCCAGGAACCCCAAAGATCGAATGGACGAGACCAAACACCTGCCGCTTTCACAATTATCATGGCCATAACACTAATGATCGCACCTACCCGAAGCTCCCGATCTCGCCTAGTTGAAGAAGGCAAGTTAGAACCACCTCGGGGTCCCAATGTGGTCAAGAATCCTCTTCCCGCTAACAATCGAGTCAACATGATCGAGTTCGGAGGAACGAATGGAAACGGTTTTGGAAATCCAGAGGTCATAGATATCCCGAAATTCAATATTCCTTATGCCGAATTACAGGGAAATGGAAAGATCCGATTAATGCCGCCGCCACGGAGGGACAGCTGACCCATAGTCGGAACCGATTTCGTTAATGTTGTCGAGCTCGGCCTACTTTTCTATGACATCGAACCAAGAACTATGGTCAAGATTACGTAAGAAAGGCTCACTTATGAAGACCGCTGAGTTTGAAGTAAAACAAGCCATGTTAATGAAAGTCTCTCCGTAACCCTTCATTACCCATGATGAGCATAATGTGTTTGTAATGGCTCTTACTACTCCCGAGGATCATTCCCAACCCCCGTTTGGGAAAAGGTAGAGAGAAGAATGAACAAGCCAAGACTTTGGGATGAAGAAAGCCGTATCTCGATGCCGAAAGCACAACCGGCCCTACCGCCCCAGAGGTACAAATGGATGAAGTTAAGTTCGTAAAGGAAATTCCGCCGTATCGCCCGAGTACTTCCTATGGAATTGGTGTCGAAAAGGCAATAATGATCCGCAGAGTGCACAATCAAATGACAACGCCGGCAAGATCGCTTACTCCCTGTGGCAACAAAGAAGAAGGAGTGAGATCCCGGTCCAACCCTTGTCAAGTCCCCTCGAGTCAATAAGTAGCGTAGGGTCCAGAGTCACCGTTGTCTATTCGTCAAGTCAGAATCTTTGAATTCAAGTCCTCGTAGTCATCCGAAGGCCTCACGCCCGAGGATTATGAAAATGTAATCGATGTCATCTTTCCCCTTATTTTGAATGAAATGACAAATCTTTCGATTATCCTCTTATTGCCAACTTAACAAATGATAAATTAACTCAAAACTTAACAAGCTTAATAATGAATCATTTGAACAAGATGCAAACACACTAAACGAACAATACATTAAAGAAATCTTTAAGGTGTTTCGTAAAAGAGGAAAACCGGCCCAAGCCGCCGAGGAGGTTTTGATAAGTGTGAACTTGGGTACTATTGAGGAACCTAAAGAGACACAGATTGGAAGCTTCTTCCAGTGGGGTTGAAAGGGACAGATTGATCGAGCCGCTCAGAGAATACGTCGACGTGTTTGCATGGTCATACAAGGATATGCGGGGCTAGACGGTTCGATAGTAGAACACGAGAATCCCTCTAGCACCGGATGCTAAGCCGCAAAGTGCGAGCGAAAGATTAAGCCGGAATGGTCTCTACAGGTCAAAGAAGAAATTGAGAAGCTACTGCGGGTAGGTTCATCGTAGTCATTGAATACCCGACATGGTTGTCCAACATCGTGACCGTAACCAAGGCCAATGGGAAGGTGCGCGCCGTGTGGATTTCCGAGATCCGAACAAGGCCGCCCCAAAGACGACTACCCTCTCGCCAAACATAGACATCCCGGTGGACTCCACCGCCAACTACGAAGTCAAATCCTTCGTTGATGGTTTTGTGCTACAACCGCATCAAGATGGCCGAGGAAGACCAAGAAAAGACGGCCTTCACCACACCATGGGGAACCTACTGTTATACAAGCAATGCCATTCGGGCTCAAGAATGCCGGGGCTACTTACCAAAGTGGCAGCGACCGCGCTTTTTCATGACATGATCCACAAGGAGATTGAGGTCTACGTAGACGATATGATAATCCACTCCAAAGGAGAGGGTGGGCAAGACTTTGTTGACCTACGAAAATTCTTTGAGAGGTTGAGACAAAGATTCCATGAGATTAAACTCCGCCAAAATGCACCTTCGGAGTGACAAGGGGAAAAGTGCTTGGGTATATGGTCACGGAGCGAGGTATAGAAGTTGACCCCGAAAGATCAAAGCCATCATGGATATGAGGCCACCTCAAACCCGCATGTAAGTCAAGAGCTTCATGGGTAAATTGCAAAGACATCGCCCGTTTCACAATCGCTTGACCACTATGTGCGAGCCCATCTTCAAGCTCATGAAGAAGAATGTGGACACGTAATGGACCGAAGAATGCCAAGATGCCTTTGACCAGATCAAGGCATACTTAGTACATCCCCGCATACTATGCCCCACATAGACAGTAAGCCTCTTCGCTTCTATCTCACCGTCACGCATACACAGCTGGGGCTATGCTTGCTCAGAAAAGAAAGACTCTCGGGTAGAAAATGCCATTTACTTTGTCACTGGAAGCTACGGGGGAGTGAGCTCAATTACTCAAGATGTGAAAAGACTCGTGCAGATCGGTCCGGGTAGTCGGCAAATTGAAGCATTATATGCAAGCCCACCCCGTGAATTTGGTCTCGAAAATGGACCCCATCAAGTACATCTTTGACAAGCCTTCCCTCTCGATGCGTTTAGCGAAGTGGTCCTTCTTCTTGGCGTAATACGACATCAACTATGTGACCGTAAAGGCCATCAAGGGTCAAGCATTGTCGATCACCCGGCGAATTTCCCAAGCAATGAAGACAGAGGGCCCGAACCCCAATTCCTGCATGAAGGGATCTTTGCAGCTGAGCTCGAGAATAGATGGCAATTGTTCTTTGACTGAGCCGCTAACAAAAGAGGAAATGGTGTAGGAATGCTATTGGTCGATCCGAAAGATGAGCATACCCCCATAGCCCTCAAGTTGAACTTTCCCGCCACGAACAATGTCGCCGAGTATGAAGCTTTGCATTGCTGGTTCGAGGCCGCCTTAGAAAGAAATGTCAAGGAGCTCGAAGTTTACGGAGACTCACTCGATCATCAACCAAGTCTCCAACAAGTGGAAGACTGTGGACCCTAATCTGCAACGGTATCATGCCCATATGGAGGAGTTGGATCGACAGTTCAGAGAAGTGACTTTCCACTACTTGCCGAGGGAAAAGAACAGATTCGCAGATGCCCTAGCTACTCTGGCCTCATTGGTAGAGATCCCCGAGGGAAAAGCCATAAAGCCCTTCGTAGCTGGGTAGAAGAGAAGCCCTGCCTTCTGTTATGAAGCGGACCTGGGACCCGAGCCCATAAAGGAACCTTGGTACAATCGTATTTACCAATTCCTCAAAGACGGAGAATCGCTTTCGAGACGAGAAGGTAAACCAAAAGAAGGTGTCAAAGCCAAAAGCTTGCGAGCCCCGAAAAGGTTGGGCCTCCCATTATGTCATCCTAGGAGGCAACCTCGTACAAGAAACGCTATCAAGGACCACTCCTCTTATGTGTCACTCAAGAAAGAGCCAGAGAGTTGATGACCGAAGTCCACAATGGTCCTTGCGGTCCTCACATGAATGCCGAGCCCCGATGCAAGTGATCCTCGTAATGGGTTACTACCGGATCTCCATGGAGACAGATCGCGTTCAAAGCACGTCCGAACTCGCGACAAGTGCCGCCGGTTTGCCAACCTCAACCATCTCCCACCTCATGACTCGTACCGCATGACGACTCCTTGGCCGTTTGCAACTTGGGGCATTGACGTGATAGGGAAAATAGCCCCGACAGAAGCAATGGGCACGAGTTCGTGTTGGTAGCCATCGACTACTTCACCAAGTGGGTAGAGGCCAAGTCCTACAAGGTCCTCACTTCCTAAAAGTGGCCCAGGCTTCATCAAAGAAAACATAATGTGCAGATATGGGGTGCCCAACGAGATCATTTCGATAATGGGTCACACTTCGAAGGAGACTGCGATAGACCGCCGTCGTAATTCGAGTTACTCGCCACAAGTCGTCCCCGCATGCACCTCGCACCAATGGAGCCGTGGAAGCCGCTAATAAGACACTCGAGCGGATCATCCTAAGATGGCCACCCGTGGTCGTGATTGGCCCGAAAAGCCGCACCTAGCACTCGGGGCTACGTAACGTCCGTCGAACGCCTACAGGAGAAACTCCTTTTGCCTTAACTTACGGGATGGAAGCAGTGTTACCAGTGAGTTGGAAATCCCGTCATTAAGGGTCCTCCGGAAAACAAAGTGTCAATGAAGTAGAATGGTACAAATGCGGCATGATGAGTTAGCCCCGCTTGACGAGAGAAGGCTAAAAGCCATGGAACACACCCGAGCCTACCAGAGGCGAATGGCCGCAGCGTTTGATAAAAAGGTCAAGGCCAGAGACATCAAAGAGGGTGACTTAGTGCCGAAAGTAAAGCCCCTACCGCAGACAACCCTCGGGAAAATGGGAACCCGTTGGATCGGCCCTTATGTGGTGCAAGATATTATCTGGAGGAGCCAATGAAGCTTGAGACTTGGATGGCAATCCCTTTGTCCACCCACCAACGGTGATAAACTCCGAAGATACTATGTCTAATAAAAAAGAAAAAAATAATAATAAAAAAAAAAAAAAAAAAAGTGCAAAAAGAGTAATACCCACTAGGCCGAAACCCCAAAAGGGCGGTCTAGGCAAAAGACAGTGGGTTGCACATATAAAAAAGAAAAAAATCTTAGTGCAAAAAGAGTAATGCCCACTAGGCCGAAAACCCCAAAAAGGGCGGTCTAGGCAAAAACAAATGTGGCCGCACACGAAAAAAAAATTAGTTCACTGTAATGAACTACGTAGACTCCGAGCCCCTTAGCCTTTCTTGTAAAAGGGGAACGTGAGGCGACCATATATGGTTCGGTCTAAACAATAAAAAGGACGATTAAGTTTCCATGAAATATGACCTGATCAATAAAAAAAAAAGACATTTGAATTTCCATGAAATGTGTCTTGACTAATTTCTAAAATAATATTTCTTGTTCATTACAAGTTAAAAACTTCTTGATGAGTTCAAGCACGGTCTACCTCTTGACTCTGCTAACCCGCTACAAAGATCTAAAATACAATAAAATGCCTAAATAAACTAATGTGTTTGCAAAATGGCAATAAGGGAATCCTAAGAAAAGACTTGTCAGTCGTCATTCGCTGAGTCTTCTTTGGTCTTCTTCCCTTTTCCTCGGCCTCGTCGAGTCTTCTTCCTTTTCTTCTCAATAATGCTCGGTATCCCTCATCCCGACCTCTCGGTATCCTCACCGGAGCCTCCACCAACCCCGTGTCAATAAGCGCTCTCTCTATCCGAGCACGAGTCCGCACCTCCTCCCTCCGAGCCTCGCCAAAGGAGCGACCTCTGACAACCTCTTGTACCGAGCCTCCATATCCCCGACCAAGTCACTCCGATTGGTTATGGCAACTCGCCTTAGCCTCAGCCTCCCTCGTAGTCCTACTCGAGTCAGCAACCGCCTCCCAATAAAGCTCGACGTCTATCCTCCAAGATAACTCCGAGTCGCTCCCATCTCCCTCTCATACCACCCAAGTAGACAAGTGGTCAAGATGGTGCTCTTCCCGCTCCCGAAGATAGCCCCGGGTGGGAAAGCAAGATGTGTCCAAGCCCTCGAGAAGAAAGAGAAGCCGGTTGGATCTCTCATGTCCAATGACACCACCTCCATGGTCCGGATGTCCTCCCAATCACTCAATGGCTCCCGTAAAGCCCCAAACCGCCCGGATACCAAGCAGGTATATAAAAGGATGACCAGCGTAATCTCGGAACCCTCACAACATAAGACTCCTGAAATATCCTCCCGGTCTCGCAACCTCCAATGTGGTATCCACCAACGGATGTCCGAAGTGGATAGCCTAGCCATCATCGCCTCCCAGCCTACCCTCGTTCCTCGCCGCCTAGGCGCACCTCTCCGAGAAATCACCCAAGGGCACCGAGTCGGCAAAGCCCCGTGCAAAGCCCCGAGCCTCTCCCGCAGCCCACAAAGTCAACATAGCCGGACTCCTGACCTCATGAAACGGTCTCCCGAGCCATCCTATCAATCCCATGAAATGTCTCTCCCAAAACCAGCGGACAATATCCTTCCCACCTGCAGCCTCTCGACCATGTCCAAGAGACCACTATGACAGATCCCCACGGACTCAAGGTGAACAAAATAGAGAATACGCAGAGAATGAAAGCATCCATAGCCACCGTGGTCGCAGCCATATCCGGAGACCCAAACCTCGCCCGGGATATCGTAAAGGTCAATCCTATCCGGGCTACCATCATCCTCTCACCTCTCCCAAAGGAATCTCGCAAAAGATGCAAGCTTTACCGTCACCGGCACGTCTCCGATCAGCGGAATAGATATAGCCTCAATCTCGGGACCCCCAATCAAGGCTCAAGTCTTCGTGCGTTGGGACGATTTCGTTGTAAGAGAAACAAGAAACATGTCTCCTGGGACATCCTGTAACTTTGCCGCGGCTCTCAATGTATCCCAATCGGGCGGGAGATCCCTCAAATGCCATAAAGACTTGATCTTGAAGGAAGAATCAAGCAGCCCCTTGTGATTTTGGAAGTTATATCTCGCCCAAGATTGAAGACCGGATAGAAAATGGTCTCGCTTCCCCTTTGCAATCTAACGGGATTCTCCATCGCAAAATGATCAAAGATGGTGCTTTTAGGTCCAAAATATGCTCGGGAACAATTGGGGCAAGTCTAGAGTGAAAATGAAATGAAATGGCCAAGCCTTGCTTTTATTCGTAAAATAACCAGCTCAGTATTAACCGTAAGCCGCACGGCTTCATTTGCCCTCAAGGCCATGCCGCACGGCTACATTAGCCCTCTCGTAGAAAATTGCACGAAGAACCAAAGTTGCTGCCCAAGGGAGTTTTCACCCCACTTTTTCAACCAAAACCCGTACAAAAACATATCCGTAAGCCATTCAAGCATTTATACACCATTATAAATCATTTTGGCCCATTTTCAGCCCCAATTCCAAGCAAAAAAGTCGCCCAAGGCTCGAATAATATGCAAATTGAAAAAGCATGAATTAGAAAAGCAATTAAAACATAAATACAATGTTTTCGCCCCATCGGCGCCCAAATAAAGCAAAAATAAACAAAGTGTGCATAAAAATTGTAAATTGTTTGTTTTTGTTCCAAATCTACTCTAGAGACCTCCTAGGCCTCCGATTCTTCTTCATCTTCATCGCCGCTCACCGTAAATGCTAGCCTCCTCATCAAGTCCTCCCGGTCGCTCACATCGATAGATGGACATTATCGTGCCCATACTCACCACCGCCTGCACGTCGGGCTGGGTCCCCGCCCCGAGGCATAGCACCGGAAGAGTACTCCGAGGCCGATGAGGTAGACGTCGTGCCCCGACGTGCCGTCTCTTGCGCCTGTGCTCCCGTGCATCCGCCGCCGCCTTCGAAGCGCAGCGCCTTCCTCGAAGAGACCGGCACATGTCCTTCCAGCCCCTATTCGCCCGACCACCCTATCGTAAGTGCGAGCCGGAACTCCGAGAAAAGAAGAAAAAATCTCAGAAAATCTCAGAAAATCTCGTAAAATCTCGAGAAAATAGCAAAAAGCGTAAAATCAAAGCTAAAAAGGGAATAAGACCCTAAGAGTACACTTACAAGCTATCGCGGCAAGGTGTACCGGGGCTCCCTAGCACGGGGACAGGTATCCTCATCCTCCTCGGCACTCCATGGACCACGTAGGACAAATGTGCAGGAGGGATCGGCGGTCAAGAGGCTCATCCTCCCCATATCCCCGAGTGACCGCCGCCTTCACTAGCTTCGTGGCGTCCTCAGCGCCGCTTCCACAAACACAACAGTAGGGGTGTCCATGCCAGTACTCCTCCGCAGCCCACGCCGCTCGGTACTCTAGCAATCTCATCCGCGGCCGCCCCTCGGGCCGCAAAGATCCGTGCCGGAGGGTCGAAGGAGTAATGGCATCTAGTGGGGAACATGACCACGCCGTCTCGAGAAGCGGTCCCCGATAAATGACATCACATGTCGCCCGTAAGCCACCTCCTCTCGCCTCGTCACCTCTATAGCATCTCCCAAAGAAGATCTCTGGATACCGCCCTGTGGGTAGAAGTCCACTCCGTCGTGCCCATCCCCGTTGATGACCGGCCTCACCATTTTGTAGTCGAAGGTAATCCGGGTCTTCCCGTGAATTTATCTCTCGCATCTCCTCCAAATAACCATAGCAGGGAAGATGGTGACATCACTGGCCGGGTTCCAAGGGAAGAACCCGATCACCTCGCAAAACCAGCCCGCATGTTCAAAACATCAAAAGGTCATTTTCTCTCATAAAAGTCTCAAGACAGAAAAGAGAAAAGAAAAAAAGGAGACTACCTCAAGGGCAAAAGAAAAGTACCCATGGAAGCAGCCTTGTTCCGACCGTACATGTCCAACGAGAAGTAGAGCTCCGCCAATCCGGCCTCTCCCCAAGAGACCGTCCCTATCCCATCAACATCCTCCGTAGAGTCGAGGAGGCAAGTCATAGCTATCGTCCTGCACTGGCAAAGATGGTGACTGATAGCATCAACCATATGAATGCTCTAGCCACTGGCAAGGGCCACATCATTAGCAAAGAAAATTCTCGCATGCTAGTCTCGAATCGCCACCTCGACATTCCGTGTCTCCATCCCCGCCCCTTCTGAATCAGCTCAAACCCGACCAAAGCCCGAAACTCCTCAGCCTGTAATATGGTCCTCTCCAAGTCACGGGCCTCCCAAGTGAACCGTAAGCCCGTAATAGCGGTGAAATCGGCAGAGTCACCGCGCCTCTCCCAGCTCAAAGTGAAAGCTATGTGTACCGTCCCACTGTAACTCGATAGGGCCTCGGACCAAGCCCTTGCTCTTAGAGGTGATGTGGACACCCCTACCAATGGCCTCTACAAATGCATCCAAGCCGGTAGCCCTCACCACCGCTTGGGATTTGCCCCATCCTTCTCAAAATCTGCATCCTCTCGCCAAAGCTTGACCGCTATCTCCGACGGTCCTCTAGACTTGTTCTCCTCGTAGACAAGCACATCAAAAGAAGCGTCGATCCTTCATATCATTTCAAAAAGCATGCATATATTCAAAAGTGCACATATTTTCAAAAGAAAAGCATTCATAAAAGTTTTTCTAGCATGACTTTTGCATCAAAAACGTGTCTTTCATCACTTGAAACGCGTCATTGCTTTCCTAAAGCACAAAATCACAATTTTTTGCACATAAGCATTATTTTTCAAAAAATGGCATGCATGAATCATTTTCATCTTCCAAAATCATGTTTTCTCATTGAAAATCAGAATTTTGACCTAGTTCTAGCACAAGGCAAGAACTCCGTCTCATATTTTGAAAATTCTCATTCTTACTTCATTTTGCGAGAAAAAAGTGAGTCATTCTCATAATTTTGTCAAATAAAATTGCACATGCATATTCTTAGCCTCATAGGTTGTTCATGCATCTCAAAATCATTCAAAGAATCATTCAAAATCCTATAATTCGGGTCAAGCCCTAAATCATTCAAAAATCAAGCAAAATCATCGGATTTGAGCAAAATGAGAATGCTTACCCCAACTAATCGCGGGTTCGTTGATTTGTGCTCCCTTCTCCTGATAAAGCTCCGATGGAGGCGTAAGGAAGTCATACTTCCTCTCCGTCCTCACGAGCTCCTTCCTCCTCCTTCTCGCGGCCGCCGAGATGTTTCTCCTCGCTTGCCTTGGTATGGGATTGCCCTCCGGATCCATTTCAAATCAAAGGGAAGCAAAAGGGTTGAAGAATTTCGAAAATTCTCTCTCTTCTCTCTCTCTCTCTGAAGTGGGCGGCAATGGTGCCCAATGCCCGTTCAAAACCCGATTTTAAATAATCTGAAAAACAGCTTCTAGCCGTACGGCTTCTTTTTCTCCATCTCATGCCGGGCGGCTTCATTCGCTTCCGAGCATAAATTACAATCCCGCCCGGACCTTCCACTTGGGCATGCAATTTCCGTTATCTTTAACCAAGATAACATCTTTTCGTAAAATATCCCTTATCTCTTTAGCAATCAAGCTTTATTCCCGCCGCTCCGTTAATTCCGTTATAACGGGATAACACTAGGTGACAACCTCCGAATTGTCGAACTCTAAACTTGTGCTACCTCTATCCGCGAATAGTGACGTATGCCCAAGTCATTCCTCAACTTGTGCTACCTCTATCCGCGAATAGTGACGTATGCCCAAGTCATTCTCTCAACTTAAGCTACCTCTATCCGCGAATAGTGACGTATGCTAAGTTTCTATTCCAACTTAAGCTACCTCTATCCGTGAATAGTGACGTATGCCCAAGTCATTCCAACTTGTGCTACCTCTATCCGCGAATAGTGACGTATGCCCAAGTCATTCCAACTTGTGCTACCTCTATCCGTGAATAGTGACGTATGCCCAAGTCATTTCAACTTGTGCTACCTCTATCCGCGAATAGTGACGTATGCCCAAGTTTCTATTCAACTGTGCTACCTCTATCCGTGAATAGTGACGTATGCCCAAGTCATTCCAACTTGTGCTACCTCTATCCGCGAATAGTGACGTATGCCCAAGTTTCTATCAACTTGTGATACCTCTATCCGCGAATAGTGACGTACGCTCAAGTTTCCCAACTTAAGTTACCTCTATCTCCTGTTTCGCCATAAAGAGATAGTGCCGTAAGCTCTAGCTTCCTCAGTGACCCTCCGAATTGTCAAAATCTCAAGGATCCTAGACATCGTTCCTAACTATCTAGTGATGCTTGAACTACGATCAAGGCTTGATTCCTCCGGATACGTAGGTAGCCTTTTATAAAAGGTCCAGCCATTCGACCACTTTGGTCACCCCGTTTCTTTGTCACTCCTCGCTGATAAAGCGCCCTCATAAAAGTTCAAATATTCGACCACCCGGGTCACTCCTAGCATGTCCCCGCAGGATCAATTGCTTGACCTCCTAGGTCATTTTCTCTTCTATGTCCCCAAAGAAGAGACCGCTTCTCTTCTTCCTCCCCCGGATCCTAATTCCGAACTACGGCTCCGGCTTGATTCCTCCGGATACGTAGGTAGCCTTCCAAAAGGTTCACCACTCGACCACCTCGTCTCCCAATCCGTCTCGGCATTCGCCGCATCGGATCCTTTTCTATCGACAACCCCACTCGCCTTGCAAGTGACGTTGCCGAGGGGCTTCGTAAGTACCCAAATCAAGCTCATGCCTTCCGGTTAATTTTCCCGACATTTCGGTAAATTTCCGGTAATTCCCTGACCTTCCTAGTGTTCCGGAAATGTCCTGAACAGTTCCAAATTTAAATTAGGGCTGTAAGGAGCCTTCCTAATTAAGAAAACACGTTTTTCTTAATTAGGAGAAGCTTCTAGAATGATGCCACCTTGCATGGTTCTAGAATGCTGAGTCACAATGGATAAGACCGCACGGCCTCATTTGCAAAGAGCCTGCAGCCGCACGGCTTCATTAGCCTTATCCAGACTGCCTATAAATAGAGCCCTCCTCTACCCATTTCCACACAACAACAACAACAACAACACCAACAATCACACACACACTCCATAGCAGTCCAGACGTGAAGAAAAACCCTTGAAGGCTCAAGAAGGCGAAGAAGAAGCTCAAGAAGCCATCTCCCTCCTCCTTGAAGACCCAAGAAGAACCTCTCCTCCTAGCTCCGTCCGAAGAAGCGAAGGAAACGATTGGTAACCTCGCACGCCCTAACCTTGCATTTTAATTGATATACTTGCTCATTGCATTCATATATCTTGCTTGGGACTTGGCATTTATTCATAAAGATCATATCTTTATCACCCCCTTTCCCCTTTGCATGCATTAAGACCTCATTTGTCATAAAAATGTAGTCTTTTTCATAAAGGTGCATCCTTTGCACCTAAAATCCCTATTTTCCAATAAAAATGTCATCTTTATGCATCATTTGCATATAAAGATCAAATCTTTTTCAATGAAAACGCATCCTTTGCATCAAAACCCCTTTTTCAATGCATCATTTGCATAAAAATCAAATCTTTATGCATCATTTGCATAAAGATCATTTCTTTAAATCAAAAAGCATCATTTGCAACCTAAAAATGTCATCTTTTCATTAAAGAGTCATTTTTTATCATGCATTTCCCCTTTCCCCCAACCTTGGAACGGACCGGTGTAAAAGTTCTCATCTTTGCATCGTTCCTTCCATTAAAGGTTCATGATTTCTTTAGGAAAAGGATAACCTTGAACCCTATATCTCCGATTATCGCTTAAGAATGAGTATGAAGCCTTTATACGAGCTCGACCGTCTTAAAGCGTAGGATTGATGGGCTAAGGACATTCCTTCCTAAAGAACCTCATCTTTGACCCAAAAGAGAGTCATTCTCTCGATCACGCAAGTCCCGAGGGTCCCGAGGCTTAAAATGCGATGATCATAAGTCATAAGATGAGGACGGGATCATAATCCCAAATACATAAATTCCAAGGAATCCCGAGCGACAACCAACAAATGGTTTGTACGTCCGGAAGATAACTTGGGACATTCCCCCCCCTTATTTTCAAACACATGCACACAAAGAAAGCACGCAAGCAAACACGATTAATGAAATCTAGGGAGACTTGCTCCGGCAAGGCACTTTGGGTGAACGCCAAACGTTCTTCCCAAGGGGTAACTTAACCTCCGAACACATAAAACCTTTTTTTCAAAGTTTTGAGGTAATCAAAATGGCGTGGCGACTCCGTTTTTCAAATAACTCGGATGTCTTCAAACTCGCGTGAATTCCAATAAACAAAAATTTTGGGCACACATTCACAATAGGGTAGTCCGTCCCTCTTTTGACTTTTCTTCTATATACTTTCATTGTTAAGTTTTTTTCTATCTTTTTTATATAACTCTTTCTAAAAAAAACCACTAACTAACAAAGGCTAAAATATTGTTTTCTAGTCAATAAATTTTTTTTAAAAAAATAAATATAGGGTAGTCCGTCCCTCTTTTGACTTTTCTTCTATATACTTTCATTTGTTTAGTTTTTTTCTATCTTTTTTTTATATAACTTTTTTTTAAAAAAAACCACTAATTAATAAAGGCTAAAATATTGTTTTTTATTCAATAAAAAATAAAAAATGAAAATAAAAAATACATATAGGGTAGTCCGTCCCTCTTTTGACTTTTCTTCTATATACTTTCATTTGTTTAGTTTTTTTCTATCTTTTTTTCTATAACTTTTTATAAAAAAAACCACTAATTAACAAAGGCTAAAATATTATTTTCTAGTCAATAATTTTTTTTAAAATAATTAAAAATAAATATAAGGTAGTCCGTCCCTCTTTTGACTTTTCTTCTATATACGTTTGTTTTGTTTTTTTCTATCTTTTTTTATATAATTTTTTTTTTTAAAAAAACCAATAATTAAAAAAGGCTAAAATATTGTTTTCTAGTCAATAAAAAATTAAAAAAAAATACATATAGGGTAGTCCGTCCCTCTTTTGACTTTTCTTCTATATACTTTCATTTGTTTATGTTAGGACCTAACTATGTAACTACATAGTCAAGTCTAGTTTTGACAAAGAAACATATTTAAAATAGACCTCAGACAGCCAAGATATTCTCAACAAACATCAGCATTTGATAGCCAAGATATGACAAGATAAATCAATGATAGTAATGATCAAGAGAACCAATCCAATAAGACAAGTGTTATTTCTTTACAAAGAGATCATTACATATCATCCAACTCAAACCATGCCACTCATCATGATCTAACAGCTAAGATCTCAACAGCAGAGATTGTTCACTCTAACAGCTAAGATTGTTCACTCTGACAGCTAAGATTTTTTGTGCCATCAGCAATGCACTAATCCATGGATGACAAAGATGTGCTACTCATAAATCCCTCAACAAACACTGCCATGTCATCCCCATAAAGATATTTAACTTGGGTTGCAAATTCCAGCCTATTAATACCCAGTCAACAAAGGCACTAAATGCAAACAATATTCCACCCACAACCATTTACTTCCTTGTCTGCTCCAACGGCTACTTCCTCAGACAACATAAATGAAGCAACGACTACTTCCTCAATCCTCCTATATATTGGAACCAAATTCCCCTTTTAACACCCTCAGCTAACACCCCTTTCCAGCACCCATTTTACAACCTTTTCACACCACTTTCCACACCCTTTTTACAGCCTTTCTACACCCTGTTTAAATCCCTTAACAACCTTTATCCACACCCCGTAACAGCCATTCTCCAGACCCTTTTCACAGCCCTCTTAACACCACATACAACCCTCTTACACCCCTTTCACACCCATTTACCATCAACCCTTGCTACCCTTTTTCTCATACAACCCTCTGCAAATACCTCCTTAAAGCCTCATATAACCTTCTGCAAATACCTCCTTAAAGCCTCATACAACCTTCTGCAAATCCCTCCTTACAACCTCATACAACCTTCTGCAAGCCCTTCAACACACAACCTTACAACCTTACACTCAATCCTTCCACACCAACAACACCTGCAACCAACAATCAAACAAACTTTAAGACACTTGTAACTGATCTCAGGTGTATAAACTATTGTGTAACCACTTAAGACTGACTTTAAGTGGGTATTGTAATTTGCTTAGTATAGAGCATAATCCCTAATAGACTGTACTTATTAGGAAGAGAAAGTTCAAGGAACTTGCCTAACCAATCCTTTGTAAATCTTAACGGGAACTAGATTTAAGTGGATTGATCTCACTTGTCAAGGTTGACAGTGAGGGTGCACTACCAGAAACAGGTGTTTTAGCGACGGAATTATCAGCGACGGACTAATTCCGTCGCTAAATAGCGACGGAATATAAGCTTTAGCGTCGGAATTATTTTGGCGTCAAATTTAGCGACGGAATTTAATTCCGCCGCTAAATTCCGCCGCTAAAACGAATATTCCTCGAATATTCGTTTAATTACCGCCACTATTTTCGCGGATGATTTACCGACGGAATATTCCGCCGCTAAATATTTATCAGCGACGGAATTATTCCGACGGTGAAAATATATCATTTTTTATTTTTTTTATTTAACAGCGTCGGAAATATTCCGACGGTGAAATTAAAATATTTTTTTTTGGAATATTACACCGACGGAATATTTCCGTTGCTGAATAATTAATTTTTTTTAATTTATCAGCGTCGGAAATATTCCGACGGTGAAATTAAATGTTTTTTTTTTTTGATTAAACACCGACGGAATATTTCCGCCGCTGATAAGTTAATATTTTTTGTTTATTTTTAGAACTAAATAACAAAATAACAAACTAAAAAAAAATAAAATATCATAAATATTTATGATATTTTTGAAAAAAAATAAATAAATCATAAATATTTATTAATTTTAATTTAATAAATATCATTATTTTTTTATGTAAAATATGAAAGTTATTTTAAATTACTCTCATAAAAATAAATATGAGTCAATAAATATTATTTTTGAAAAAATAAATACCACATAAATATTTATTAATTTTAATTTAATAAATATCATTCTTTATAATTATATAAAACATGAAAATTATTTTAAATTACACTAAAAAAATAAATATGAGTCAATAAATACCCTGGCCTATACCCTATACCCTATACCCTATACCCTATACCCTATACACTATACACTATACCCTATACACTATACCCTATACCCTATACACTATACCGTATACCCTATACACTATACACTATACACTATACACTATACACTATACACTATACCCTATACACTATACCCTATACACTATATCCTATACACTATACCCTATGCACTATACCCTATGCCCTATACACTATACCCTATACCCTATACACTATACACTATACCCTATACACTATACCCTATGCACTATACCCTATGCCCTATACCCTATGCCCTATACCCTATACCCTATACCCTATGCCCTATACCCTATACCCTATACACTATACCCTATACACTATACACTATACCCTATGTTAGCTGGGAGCCATGTTGATGCTATGAAATCCATAGTTTTAGTGTAAATGTAGTGTATGCATGCTTTTAAATCAGTTTAAATGTTGCATTTATACAATTTCAAAGTAATAATCTCGCTTATTTTATTTATAGGAAAGGGAGTATGGTCCGAATGTCAGTTTTGTGGATGTTTACGCTAGCACCCATCTTCGGACTCCTACAGCGCCCAATCAACCTCCGCAATGGGTTGACGATCGCTCTGCTAATGCCTTTGTAAGTAAACTATCATTTAATGACTTGATTTTGAATATGTAAATTTATTTATGTACCTTACATTGTGTATATGATTATAATTGTTTGTTTTATTTTGACAGGCTGCATATCAAGCCGCCGTTGTTCCCGAAGGAACGCCTCCCGGCGAGCCCGTCCCCTTCGTGCCTGATGTTTGGCACTCGGTCACCTCTGAGGGACATCCAAAGAGAGGAGCCCGAGTGTTAGGGATGGGGGATTACGGGCGGCAATGCCCGTCGACGTTGACCGGCCGTCGGCGAATTGATGCCCCGCCCACGTATGATCCGAGGGTTGACACTCTGGAGGCTGCGTTGGAGGAGGAGAAACGCGAGCGGGCAAAGCTTGCGGAGGCTTTGGCGGTTCAGACGCAGATGCAGGAGGAGAATGATCGGCGTCATGCAGATTCAAAGACAACATGCAGAGACTCAAAGACAATTGGCGCCGTTGATGGCTCATCTCGGCCAGACTTCCAGTGGTAATTTCCACCTCCCGAGTTGATTGCGGACTTTTTAGACATTTTTGTATTAATTTATACTTGTTTGTAAACATTTGAGACATTTGGTACCCGCGGGAGCCCCTCCACCCCCCTCTCCCCCACTCCCCTCCCCCCTCTCCCCCCTCCCCCCCCTCTCCTCCCTCTCCCCCTCCCGAATTGGTACGGTGGTACGGTGATATTTAGTTTTTATTTGGTACGCTGATATTTGATTTTTAGTTTTTATAGTTTTAGTTTTATAAATTGAAATGTTATATCGTGTACAAAAAATTTTGGTTTATTGATATTTTAAATTATTTTTTTAATTTATTTGAGAATCGCCGACGGAAATTCCGTCGCCGAAATTAATTTCACTAATTTAATTTTTGATTATAGCGGCGGAAATTCCGTCGCTTAAATAAAAATTAATTAAAATAAATTAATTTCAGCGGCGGAATTTTCCGTCTCTGAAATTAATTTATTTTAATTAATTTTTATTTCAGCGACGGAATTTCCGCCGCTATAATCATTTAATTTTTATTTAATTTTTGATTTCAGCGGCGGAAATTTCCGTCGCTGTAATAAAATTTAAATTAAAATTAAATAATTTCAGCGACGGTAATTTCCGCCGCTGAAATTAATTCATTTTAATTTAATTTTTATTACAGCGACGGAAATTTTCGCCGCTGAAATTAATTTAATTAAATTAATTTTTATTACAGCGACGAAAATTTCCGCCGTTGAAATGAAAATTTAATTAAATTAAATTGATTTAACGACGGAAATTTCCGTCGCTGTAACCATTAATTCACCGGCGGAATTTAATTCCGTCGGTAAAATAAAAAAATACCGGCGGAAATTGACCCATTGGAGCACTGCGACGGGCTGGTAGCGGCGGACCACCAACGGAATTTTTCCGCCGGTGATTATTTTTAGCGACGGAAATTTAATTTTAGCGGCGGAAATTTCCGTCGCTAAATGACCTTTTTCTGGTAGTGGTGGACGTAGGAGGAGTGAACTCTGAACCACCTTAAATTTCTTGTGTCCATTTGGTATTATCACACACAAACACACACACACCCACACACACATACACTTATCACTTGTCTTTACATTATTTCAACACTATCTATTCCGCTGCACATTACACTCTTGCTTTTTGTATCAGTTAATATCTGACAGCTAAGATTTCACCTCAGCTGTCAAAGCTTAACTGCCTAACCAGTTAACTGATTAAGCAAACAGGACCTTTCAATTGGTATCAAAGCTTGTCTTCACCACCAAAAGTCTAACAACTTGTGAAGGATCATTTCTCAACCCACCATGCCCCAACCAAGAAGAAATAATGAGAAAGACATTCCACACATTGATGACTGTGGATCATTTGAAATTTATGCATCAAAAATCAAAACCTATCTTGATGCAAATAGTATATGGAACTGGTATGCCTTAGAAAATGAAGTCACCTACCCAATCCAACCAGATTCAAATGGTGGAGCCAGCAAGATGAAATCTCCAGAAAACTGGATGAATATGAAAGGCAACTAATTAGTGCCAACCTTAAAGTCAAAAACATACTTCAAAAGAGTGTGAATGACTCTTTAGCACAAGAAATTGCTAAAAGACCAACTGCAAAATCTGCTTGGAAACTTATTCATACCAAATTCACTAAACACACCAGTGTAAGAACTCAAAATTTGTATAACTTGCTTAGGCAACTAGACAAATTTAAATTCTATCCCGGTGAAAAAGTTAGTGCTGCTAAACCAAGGTTTGAGGACCTTATCAGATCCATTGCTGACCATGGAAAAACATTTGATCAACAAGACCTATGCCTTAAAATATATTCTACTCTTCCACAAGAATATGAGAAGGTAGCATTACCCATTAGAGAAGGAGCAGAATGGAATACCATGACTGTTGAACAATATTTTGGAAAGCTTGAGGCTTATGAACTAGAAGGAATAATAAAAATTCAATCTGTTCCTTCCATTTCACAAACTCTTGCCTTAGCTTCTCTGGAAACTACACACAAGCCTATCACTCAACAAGACATTGATTCCATGGTCCTCATCTCCCTTCAAAAAGCAAACCTTCCCTCAAACAAACACACCTCTAAAGAAGATTTATCCAGTCTCATATCCATGGCTGTCAGAAATGCCATAAGATCTTATAAGAAAACATTTGAGAGAAGCTATAGTCCATCCACATCTGATCAAGAGAATCATAAGAAGAAAATTGAATGTTACAACTGTGGAAAGATTGGTCACTACTCATCTGAATGTCCTGAACCAATGAAACCAAAGGATAATCAGAAAGCAAAGAAATTCATCTACTCAAAGGAAATCATTCACAGTTCTAGATGCAATTGCTATAATTGTTCTAAAAGTAAAAGTGATGAGGAATATGCCTCAAGTGACTTTGAAAGTGAAGGAGAAGAGGCTATGCTCACTACAAGAAAACTGACAGATACTGATGGAAATTAGTGACGGAAATAAATCTGTCACTAATACCGACGGATTAGCGACGAAATAGCAACGACCTGGGGTGAAAAACAAAAAACGAAATTAGGACGAAATTACCGATGGAATTAGTGACGGATATGTCGACGGATTCCATTTCGTCTCTAATCCGTCACCATTTTGGCGCCAAAAATTTGCGCACTTTTTTACCGACGAATTTGTGACGGAATGGCGACGGATATTTTTACTGACGGATTTGAGTCGTTGCTAAATTATTTAAAACAAATATTAAATTTATATTTTAGGTTAGCGACTGATTAGTGACGGATTTAATTACCGACGGATTAAAATCCGTCGGTAAATTAATTACATATTATTACCGACGGATTTGAGTCGTTGCTAAATTATTTAAAATAAACATTAAATTTATATTTTAGGTTAGTGACGGATTAGTGACGGAATTAATTACCGACGGATTAAAATCCGTCGGTAAATTATTTAAAATAATTACTAAATTTATATTTTAGGTTAGCGACGGATTAGATTACCGACGGATTAGATTACCGACGGATTAAAATCCGTCGGTAAATCAATTACATATTATTACTGACGGATTTGAGTCGTTGCTAAATTATTTAAAATAATTATTAAATTTATATTTTAGGTTAGGGACGGATTAGTGACGAATTTAATTACCGACAGATTATAATCCGTCGGTAAATTAATTACATATTATTACCGACGGATTTCAGTCGTTGCTAAATTATTCAAAATAATTATTAAATTTAAATTTTAGGTTAGCGATGGATTAGTGACGGATTTTTTATATAAAAAAAGTTAAGAATTTTTAAAGAAATAAAAGTATATAATAGAAGAGGGACGGACAATAACATATAAACTTTTTTAATTTTTTATATTTTTTTTGATAAATAAAATTATTTGAGATGTTGGTTTGTAGTGGATTTTTTTACAAATAAAAAAACTATACATTTATAAATAAAAAATTAAAGAATTTTACCCGTTCCTGATTTCTTTATTATACTTTCATTTGTTTATTTTTTTATCTAACTTTTTTTATATAACTTTTTGAAAAAAACATCAATACTAAAAAATGTCCAAAATATCTATTTATATTCATAAAAATAAAAAAAATATATACATTTATAAATAAAAATTAAAAAAATTTACCCGTCCCTGATTTCTTTATTATACTTTCATTTGTTTATTTTTTTTCTAACTTTTTTTATATAACTTTTTGAAAAAAACTTCAATACTAAAAAACGTTCAAAATATTTATTTATATTTATAAAAAATAAAAAAACTATACATTTAGGGTATAGGGTATAGTATATAGTGTATATGGTATAGTATATAGTGTATAGGGTATATGATATAGTGTATAGTGTATAGTGTATAGGGTATAGGGTATAGGGTATAAGGTATAGGGTATAGAGTATAGGGTATAGGGTATAGGGTATATTGTATAGGGTATAGGATATAGGGTATAGGGTATATGGTATAGGATATAGGGTATAAGGTATAGGATATAGAGTATAGGGTATAGGGTATACCATATAGGGTATAGGGTATAGGGTATAGGATATAGGATATAGGGTATAGGGTATATGATATAGGATATAGGGTATAAGGTATAGGGTATAGAGTATAGGGTATAGGGTATACCTATAGGGTATAGGGTATATGGTATAGGATATAGGGTATAAGGTATAGGGTATAGAGTATATGGTATAGGGTATACCATATTGGGTATAGGGTATAGCGTATATGATATAGGATATAGGGTATAAGGTATAGGGTATAGAGTATAGGGTATAGGGTATAGGGTATATGATATAGGATATAGGGTATAAGGTATAGGGTATATAGTATAGGGTATAGGGTATAGGGTATATGATATAGGATATAGGGTATAAGGTATAGGGTATAGGGTATAGAGTATAGGGTATAGGGTTTATGGTATAGGGTATAGAGTATAGGGTATAAGGTATAGGGTATAGGGTATATGATATAGAATATAGGGTATAGGGTATAGGGTATATGATATAGGATATAGGGTATAAGGTATAGGGTATAGAGTATAGGGTATAGGGTATATGATATACTAGGGTATAAGGTATAGGGTATAGAGTATAGGGTATATGGTATAGGATATAGGGTATATGGTCTATGGTATAGGATATAGGGTATAAGGTATAGGGTATAGAGTATAGGGTATAGGGTATACCATATAGGGTATAGGGTATATGATATAGGATATAGGGTATAGGGTATACCATATAGGGTATAGGGTATACCCTATACCCTATACCCTATAGGGTATACCATATATCCTATACCCTATAGGGTATACCCTATACCCGATACTCTATACCCTATACCCTATACCCTATATCCTATGCATATTCTTATAGTATAGGGTATGTGGATATAGGGTATACCCTATACCCTATATCCTATATCATATACCCTATACCCTATATGGTATACCCTATACCCTATACTCTATACCCTATACCTTATACCCTATATCCTATACCATAGACCATATACCCTATATCCTATACCATATACCCTATACTCTATACCCTATACCTTATACCCTAGTATATCATATACCCTATACCCTATACTCTATACCCTATACCTTATACCCTATATCCTATATCATATACCCTATACCCTATATTCTATATCATATACCCTATACCCTATACCTTATACCCTATACTCTATACCCTATACCATAAACCCTATACCCTATACTCTATACCCTATACCCTATACCTTATACCCTATATCCTATATCATATACCCTATACCCTATACCCTATACTATATACCCTATACCTTATACCCTATATCCTATATCATATACCCTATACCCTATACCCTATACTCTATACCCTATACCTTATACCCTATATCCTATATCATATACGCTATACCCTATACCCAATATGGTATACCCTATACCATATACTCTATACCCTATACCTTATACCCTATATCCTATAGGGTATACCATATATCCTATACCCTATAGGGTATACCCTATACCCGATACTCTATACCCTATACCTTATACCCTATATCCTATAGGGTATACCCTATACCCTATCGGGTATAGTGTATACCCTATAGGATACAGGTATAGGGCAGAGTATCGGTATAGGTATACCCTATAGATATGTATAGGGTATGAGTATCGGATATAGGTATACCCTATACCATATAGTATATACACATGATAGTATATGGTATATGATATAGGATATAGGGTATAAGGTATATGGTATAGAGTATATGGTATGTAGTATATCCTTTACTCCTTATACTTATATCCTATAGGTATACCCTATACCCGATAAATATAGTATACCCTATAGGGTATAGGGTATAGGGTATAGAGTATCGGGTATAGGGTATACCCTATAGGGTATAGGGTATATTAATAAGAATTATTAATATTTTAAAAGTATAATTATTTTTTTAAAATTTATTTTTGAACTGAGATAAATATTTTAGACTTTTTTTGGTAAGGAAGTTTTTTAAAAAAATTATAAAAAATAAGTTAGAAATGAACTAAATAAATGAGGGACAGACAATATCATTCACTATGAGTATTTTTAAAATTTTTTTTTTGAATAGAGATAAATGTTTTAGACTTTTTTTTAGTAAGAAAGTTTTTTTCAAAAAAATTATTTGAAGAAAATTATTTTAAAAAATTGATATTAGACATACCACTTTAATTAAAATTTTGGGTAAATCAAATAAAAGCATGTAAATATTTTAGATAACTTTTTGTAAATTTCAGTAATAAAAAAAGTCTAAAATATTTTTCCCTAGTCAATAAAAAATAATAAAAATTACTAATTATTATTAGTACTATTATTAATATTATTACTGTTTATATAATTAATATTAATATTAATTAATTAATTAATTAATTATATAATTAATAATTCATTAATAAATATTATTGATAATAAATGTTATTATTATTGATATTAGGCATAATATTATTTTATAGTTTAAATTATTATTATTATTAATTATTTTTGTTAATTATTATAATCATGAAGAAATACAATATTCACATGGATCATTATCCAAGCAACATCTTCACCATTAAATGCATCACATCCAATGGTACAAATTCATCACATCAAAACAAAAACACACTTTCATTTGATTGGCCCTTTAATATTCACATGAATTATCAATAAATCATTCTATACCATTAATCTCACTCAAATCCAATGGTCCTAATTCATCATTATATATATATATTTCTTTTAATATTATATACTCCTCACACACACTCACTTTCTCTTCCCGGTCACACACACACACACACTTTCTCTCTCTCTACTCCATCTCTCCCTTTTCGTCTCCCTCCCTTTTCTCTCTACCACATTTTCTTCTAGGGTTCTGAAGACCAGCCTCCTCCGACTCCGACAACACAGGCGCCATGGCGAGAGTGAAGGTTCATAAGCTGAGGAGCAAACCTAAGGGAGATTTGCTTACCCAGTTGAAGGATTTTAAGGCTGAGCTCGCCCTTCTCCGAGTTGCCAAGGTCACCGGCGGCGCCCCTAACAAGCTCTCCAAGATTAAAGTGGTGAGGACTTCTATCGCGCAGGTTTTAACCGTAATTTCTCAGAAACAAAAGGCAGCTCTCAGAGAAGCATACAAGAACAAGAAGTATTTGCCTCTTGATTTGCGTCCCAAGAAGACCAGAGCCATCCGCAGAAGGCTCACCAAGCACCAGGCATCCTTGAAGACGGAGCGGGAGAAGAAGAAAGAGAAGTACTTCCCACTGAGGAAGTATGCTATTAAGGTTTAGGCTTCAACCAATGGGAGACTACTGTCAAAGTTAATCTTTATCCAGATTTTGAACTCCTAGCATTGTTTACTTTCAATTGCATTTTTGTGAGCTAGTTGCAGAAGTTATATGAGAATACTTTGGTGAACAAACCTTTTTACATTGAAATTTGAAGTTCAGCATTTAAGGGAAAAAAAATTGATTTCGATTTGTAGAAATTTCTTTTGATTTGTTCATATTACTCCCTCTACATCTCTCTCTCGATTTGTTCATATTTCGATTTCAATTTTTATTTGTTCATTTTAACGTATTTTGTGTTTTATTTTGATTTGAACAAATTTTTGTTTGATTTGTGTTGGTTGTGGATGGTGGTGGATAGTGGTGGAGCAAAGTGAACTTTTGAAAAATGCAAGGATTGGTTTGAATATAAAAAAAGTTTAGTGACTGTTTTGAGAATAAAAAACGTTAAGGGACTAATTTGAGAATAAAAAAAGTTGAGGGATTGATTTGAGAATAAATAAATATATATTTTTTAAAATATATTAATATATATAATATTCTTTTTTAATAAAAAATATCAAATTAGCGACGGAAATATCCGTCGATAATTTGATATATCAAAAATAAAAAATATTGAAAAAAGAAAATTTTAAAAAATTAATAAAATTGGGAAAATTTGAAATAAATTTTAGCGACGGAATGATCCGTCGATAATCCGTCACTAAATTGATCCAAAAAATAAAACGACCATTTAAATAGCGACGGAATGATCCGTCGATAATCCATCACTAAAATGGTCCAAAAAAATAAAATGACCATTTAAATAACGACGGAATAATACGTCGATAATCCGTCACGAAAATGGTCCAAAAAATAAAACGAACGCTTAAATAGCGACGAAATTTTCCGTCGCTAATCCGTCGGCATAATGCTTTAAATTGGTCGTTTATTTTACCAAATTACCGACGGATTTTAAAATGTTAGCGACAGAAATTTCCGTCGCTAAATCTGATTGAGAACCGTCAGTAATCCGTCGAAAAATTTAGCGACGCACGTTTTAACATCGGATTTTTTACGTCTAAAATCCGTCACTAAATTGATTTAGTGACGGATTTTTGGCATTTAGTGACGGATTTTTCCGTCGGTAACTGTCGTTTTTCTTGTAGTGGCTGTGCTTATTAGGAGATGAAGATGAAGAATCAGAAAATGAGGAAGATCTTGAAGCAATGGCTGTTGCAGAAGAATTAAAAAAGGTACCCAATTTTAACTCTTTAAATATTGAGGAATTTAAACAATTAGTTAGCACCCTTTTAATTCAAATAAAGAGACACCAAACTAGCTTTGCTTCATTGATCACTGACACCCTTTCCCAAAGCAAAACCATTGAAAACCTTGAAAAAGCCAACCAAGGGTTAAAAGAACAATGCCTTATGCTGGAAAAGAACAACTGTGACCTGACAACTGAGAATTCATGCTTTCATGAAAACAACCAAAGAGTCATCAACCTTGAAAAGGAAAATGAAGCTCTTAAAAAGAAAATTGACTCTTGGAATAAATCAGGAGAGGTTGTGTCACTATTTAGCTACAACCAGAGACACCCTAGTGACAAGTCAGGGATTGGAGCAAAAAATCCTACTCTGAAAACCTATATCCCTCCCACTGCTGAAAAGGCTATTGATAAGATGGTTCTTGAAAGCATGAACTACGTCAAAGCCCAACAACATGTCTATCCCATTCAAACAAGAAAAGGAATCAAAGAGCAAAAGGAGAACAAACAGCAAAAATCTACTGGACAGCAAAGATTTTTTGGACAACAGAGATCACCTAGACAGCAAAGATTTTACAATCATCACACATACTCCAAGCAACAAAAACCCAACTGGCAGTACTCAAATGGAAAGAGTCATGCCAGTCAAAATAACTCACCAAAACCATCATATACAAACAACTTTCATAGCCAAACTCAGTATCACCAGAATCACAACCAATCCTTTTCTTCAAACCATTCCTTCCACAATTCCCAACCTACTGCTCTGACCCCATACATGATGCAAATCATGTCATATTACAACACTCTTAATCAATTCTTCAGTAAAAGAGCAGCAAGCAAAGCTTGGGTTCGTAAAGAAAACTAACCCCCTGGACCCAAACATAAAGGGTACCAGTTTTTTTGTTTTATTTTCAGAGGTTAAAAGAGTAGTAAAGTCAAAGCTTGCTTGGATTTAATCAAAGTTATATCATGCTTCAAGAAAAGGTTGGATCTCTTCTTACAAATGACAGGACTGTTTGAGGGGGAACCAAACCTTTAAGGATGTCTTTTGCCCGTTGCATTTCTCCATAAGGCCATAACACTGTTTGAGGGGGAACCAAACCTTTAAGGTTATGTTTTGCCTGTTACATTTATCCCTAAGACCATGACACCATTTGAGGGGGAACCAAACACCAAATGACCATCAAAACCAACCAAGAACAGCCCTTGTTGAAACAGAAAAAGCTGCTGGAAATCTGAAAATCAGCTTTGACACTCTTCACGGAAATTGCAATATCTCTCTTTCCGCTGCACGAAACTGCAATCCGAGTTTTTGTGAGTAAAGTAGACTCACATACCTTTCCAGAAAGCATAAACATATAGCCTACAACCTTGTGAGTCAATACCAGACTTCATCTGAAGTTGCTGTCCAACAGGCTGATCGTTATCTCTGACAGCTATGTTTTCTTTCTGATAGCTAAGCCTTTGACAACCAATCTCCTTGACAACAAACCCTTTTCAACAAATCCCCATACATCAAGCTTCACACACTAAACTCTTACTCAACAAATCCCTAAAATTGGCACCAGTTTGAAGTTGGCAGTAAAATATATGACAGCTAAGATATCTGACAGCTAAGAATCTTAGCTGTCCAAGCAAACAAGCCCTTGATAGAAAACCCTTGACATCAAACCCCCTTGACAGCAAACCCTTGACATCAAACCTCTAGATATCAAACCTTCACACAAAAAAACCCAAACATCCATCCCCTAAACTCTTGACAGCTATCTCAGACCTTAGCTGTTGGATCTTAATAGACCAAAAAACTGGTTCCACCCCTTGCACGAGAATTGCATTATCTCCCTCTCCCGACATCGAAACCCCAAACAGATTTTTTCTGTGTGAAGTAGACACATAGATCTTTCCATCAAGTCTAATACCACAAGCTGAATCCTTTTGAGCAAAATTTAGTACCTATCTGTAGTAGGCAGCTGTCCTCAAATATTCCTGACAGCAGAGAAAAATTTGTCAAGACTCCTCTCACCAAAAATCCTATATCTACCTCTCCAAAGCTCGTAATCCTTAACCGTTTTCTCCTATTTAAAATACACTCTTACACCTCTCCAAAAAGTATAGCCTCACACCCTGAACCTTGTTGTGTCAACACAGAAAAACCCGTGAAGTTGACCAAAAAATCTGCTCAAATTTTCTTAAAGAGAATTTTTTTTTCCTTGTCATCTCTTTTTGCTTATGGTGTGTTGAAGCAAGCCATTAAGAGTTTAAAATGACCAATCATTCACCAAAGGGGGAAATTTCAAGGTCATATCCTCATAAGATATATTTCTTTGCCAAAAAGGGGGAAATTGTTAGGACCTAACTATGTAACTACATAGTCAAGTCTAGTTTTGACAAAGAAACATATCTAAAATAGACCTCGCAAACCAAGATAGTCTCAACAAACATCAGCATCTGATAGCCAAGATATGACAAGATAAATCAATGATAGTAATGATCAAGAGAACCAATCCAATAAGACAAGTGTTATTTCTTTACAAAGAGATCATTACATATCATCCAACTCAAACCATGCCACTCATCATGATCTAACAGATAAGATCTCAACAGCAGAGATTGTTCACTCTGACAGCTAAGATTGTTCACTCTGACAGCTAAGATTTTTTGTGCCTTCAGCAATGCACTAATCCATGAATGACAAAGATGTGCTACTCATAAATCCCTCAACAAACACTGCCATGTCATCCCCATAAAGATATTTAACTTGGGTTGCAAATTCCAGCCTATTAATACCCGGTCAACAAAGGCACTAAATGCAAACACTATTCCACCCACAACCATTTACTTCCTTGTCTACTCCAACGGCTACTTCCTCAGACAACATAAATGAAGCAACGGCTACTTACTCAATCCTCCTATATATTGGACCCAAATTCCTCTTTTAACACCCTCAGCTAACACCCCTTTCCAGCACCCATTTTACAACCTTTTCACACCAATTTCCACACCCTTTTTACAGCTTTTCTACACCCTGTTTAAATCCCTTAACAACCTTTATCCACACCCCGTAACAGCCATTCTCCAGACCCTTTTTACAGCCCTCTTAACACCACATACAGCCCTCTTACACCCCTTTCACACCCATTTACCATCAACCCTTGCTACCCTTTTTCTCATACAACCCTCTGCAAATACCTCCTTAAAGCCTCATATAACCTTCTGCAAATCCCTCCTTACAACCTCATACAACCTTCTGCAAGCCCTTCAACACACAACCTTACAACCTTACACTCAATCCTTCCACACCAACAACACCTGCAACCAACAATCAAACAAACTTTGAGACACTTGTAACTGATCTCAGGTGTATAAACTATTGTGTAACCACTTAAGACTGACTTTAAGTGGGTATTGTAATTTGCTTAGTATAGAGCATAATCCCTAATAGACTGTACTTATTAGGAAGAGGAAGTTCAAGAAACTTGCCTAACCAATCATTTGTAAATCTTAACGGGAACTAGATTTAAGTGGATTGATCTCACTTGTCAAGGTTGACAGTGAGGGTGGACGTAGGAGGAGTGAACTCTGAACCACCTTAAAATTCTTGTGTCCATTTGGTATTATCACACACAAACACACACACACCCACACACACATACACTTATCACTTGTCTTTACATTATTTCAACACTATCTATTCCGCTGCACATTACACTCTTGCTTTTTATATCAGTTAATATCTGACATCTAAGATTTCACCTCAGCTGTCAAAGCTTAACTGCCTAACCATTTAACTGATTAAGCAAAACAGGACCTTTCAGTTTAGTTTTTTTCTATCTTTTTTATATAACTTTTAAAAAAAAAACCACTAATTAACAAAGGCTAAAATATTGTTTTCTAGTCAATAAAAAATTAAAAAAAAAAATAAAAAATACATATAGGGTAGTCCGTCCCTCTTTTGACTTTTCTTCTATATTCTTTCATTTGTTTAGTTTTTTTCTATCTTTTTTTATATAACTTTTTTTAAAAAAAAAACCACTAATTAACAAAGGCTAAAATATTGTTTTCTAGTCAATAAAAAATTAAAAAAAAATAAAAAATACATATAGGGTAGTCCGTCCCTCTTTTGACTTTTCTTCTATATACTTTCATTTGTTTAGTTTTTTTCTATCTTTTTTTATATAACTTTTTTTTAAAAAAAATCACTAATTAACAAAGGCTAAAATATTATTTTCTAGTCAATAAAAAATTAAAAAAAAAAATAAAAAATACATATAGGGTAGTCCGTCCCTCTTTTGACTTTTCTTCTATATACTTTCATTTGTTTAGTTTTTTTCTATCTTTTTTTATATAACTTTTTCTAAAAAAAAACCACTAATTAAAAAGGCTAAAATATTGTTTTCTAGTCAATAATGTATAAAGGTTAGGGTATAGGGTATAGGGTTTAGGGTTTAGGGTTTAGGGTTTAGGGTATAGGGTATAGGGTATTGGATTTAGGGGTTAGGGTATAGGGTATAATGTATAAGGGTTAGGGTATAGAGTATAGGGTTTAGGGTTTAGGGTATAGGGTATATGGTATAGGGTTTAGGGTATAGGGTATAGGATTTAGGGTTTAGGGGTTAGGGTTTAGGGCTTAGGGTATAGGGCATAGGGTTTAGGGTATAGGGTTTAGGGTATAAGGTTTATGATATAGGGGTTAGGGTATAGGGTTTAGGGTATAAGGTTTAGGGTATAAGGGTTAAGGGTTAGGGTTTAGGGTTTAGGGTATAGGATTTAGGGTTTAGGGTATAGAATTTAGGGTTTAGGGGTTAGGGTATAGGGGTTAGGGGTTAGGGTTTAGGGTTTAGGGCTTATAGTTTAGGGTTTAGGGTTTGGGGTTTAGGGTTTAAACCCTAAACCCTATTCCCTAACCCCTAAACCATAAACCCTATATCCTAAACTCCAAACCCTATACCCTAAACCTTAAACCCTATACCCTAAACCTTAAACCCTATACCCTAAACCCTAAACCCTATACCCTAAAACCTATACCCTATACCCTAAACTCTAACCCCTATACCCTAAAAATTATACCCTAAACCCTATACCCTAAACTCTAAACCCTAACCCCTATTTCCTAAACCTTATACCCTAAACCCTAAACCCTATACCCTAAATCCTATACCCTATACCCTAAACCCTAAATCCTATACCCTAAATCTTATACCCTATACCCTAATCCTATACCCTATACCCTAAACCCTAAATCCTATACCCTAAATCTTATACCCTATACCCTAAACCCTATACCCTATACCCTAAACCCTAAACCCTATACCCTAACCCTTATACATTAATTATATAATAATAATTAATTGAATAATTAACAATAACATCATTATTAGTCTTATTATTATGTATTATGTATTATTACTAATTACTATTTTCTTTAAAGATTAAATTATTGTTATTGTTAATAAGTATTTTTTTATAATTTATTATTATCAATTATTACTTAGGTATATTAATATTTTTTAGAAGTTTAAATTATTAAATTATTATTGATAAATTTAAAATAATTAAACTAATGAATATTATTATTAATTAATAACATTATTATTTTTGATGTTATGTATTATTACTAGTTATTATTAATATTATTATTAATTATATAATAATAATTATTAATATATTCAATTATATAATTTAATAATTAACAATAACATCATTATTAGTCTTATTATTAAGTATTATTACTAACTATATGATAATGTTATTATTCTTGATATTAGGCATATTACTATAACTAAAATTTTGGGTAAATCAAATAAAAGCATGTAAATATTTTAGATAACTTTTTGTAAATTTCAGTAATAAAAAAATCTTAAATATTTTTCCTATTCAATAAAAAATAATAAAAATTTCTAATTATTATTAATACTATTATTAATATTATTACTGATTATATAATTAATATTAATATTAATTAATTAATTAATTAATTAATTAATTAATTATATAATTAATAAGTTATTAATAAATATTATTAATAATAAATATTATTATTCTTAATATTAGACATAAATATTTTAGTTAGTGTATAATATAGTGTGAAATAAATATAAGTACGTGATGTGGCATTGTTTGATTGGATTTTAAAATTTCACGCGGATTATGGCCAAAGCAAGATCCGACCATTCATAACATTAAATCAAACGGCCCATATTCTTCCACACAAACCCATTTACTCCCTCTCCCTATTTCTCTCCTCATTTCTCTCTCTCTCTCTTCATTTTGATTTTGAAAGCACGGTTCTCTCTCTCTCTCTCTCTCTCTCTCTCATTTCCCTCACCGTCTCCTTCCTTCATTCATTCAGCCTCCGTCGTCGCCGGCGCCATCACAGTCCGTCACTCTCTCTATTTCTCTCCCTTCAACAAACACAAACAGCCTCCCCATTCCCTATTATCTCTTCACCTTCCGCCGCCACCACTACCGTCACCTATGGCGCTGAGAAGAAGCCGACTGAGGAGAAGAAATTCCCATGTCGCCGAGAAAGCTTCGGCAGAGAAGAAAACCAAGGCCGGGATTCACGGCGGAGAAACAGTGAACTCAAGTTCGTTGTTCATTTGTTGATTAGGACTTATAGAACCACCCTCCTCAACCCTATCGGAGGAGGTAAAACCCC
Organism: Adenophora triphylla var. japonica; assembly: GCA_022495995.1. Classification (NCBI taxonomy): domain Eukaryota; kingdom Viridiplantae; phylum Streptophyta; class Magnoliopsida; order Asterales; family Campanulaceae; genus Adenophora; species Adenophora triphylla. Next base: position 249,381 of record JAFEMH010001417.1, on the reverse strand, counting down.
TAATTTTCGATCTCTCTATTGATCTGTATGTTTATATCTGTGTATATATTTACTGAATCTTCGAAATTGAATTCACATTTCACCGAAATTTGCAGCGGTGTCTCGCCAACGTCATATTCCGCCTCCACACCGATTCTTCTTCACACGACATGGCCACCGTCCCACGATCTACACGCATCCGTGGCATGTCAGTTTGATTTTGGTTTTGCTTGAGATTTTGTAAACCCAGATTTGGGTGTTTTGATTTCGATTTTGCCTTAATTTTGGAAACTCGGATTTCGATTTGCTTAGATTTTGATTTTGATTTTGATTTTGATTTTTTTGGTGATTTTGTAAAGATTCAAAATTTTGGAATCTTAGTATGGTAATTTTTATTTTTACAGATTCGATGGTTGCTGGTGGTTATTGGTGGTGATTGGTGGTGGATGTTTGTGAGGACTGATTTGTGTATAAAAGAAATTTGGGGGACTGATTTGAAAATAATAAAAGTTAAGGAACTGATTTGAAAATAATAAAAGTTAAGGGACTGATTTGAGATTAATAAAAATGAAGGGACTGATTTGAGAATAAAAAAAGTTAAGGGACTGATTTAATATATATTTAAAAATATATATTAATATATTTTAAATGTATATATATATATTTAAAATATATTAATACATATTTTTAAATATATATATAATTTTTTTTAAAAAATTGTCAATTTAGCTACGAAAATATCCGTCGCTAAAATGGTTCGAAAATAAAATGACAAATTAAATAGAGACGGAAAATCTGTCGCTAATCCGTCGACGAATATATCTGTAGCTAATTTAGAGACGGACATATCTGTCTCTAATTTAGAGACGGACATATCTGTCTCTAATTTAGAGACGGCCATATCTGTCTCTAAATTAGAGACAGACATATCCGTCTCTAAAATAGCTACAAAACAGCGACGCCCAATTTAGCGACAAACCTGCACCCACGGAATAGCTACGAAACAAATCCGTAGCTAAACACGATTTAGCTACGGAATCTTCAATTTAGCTACGAAATTTGCCGTAGCTAAAATCGATTTTCCTTGTAGTAATCAATGCTCTTCTCGTCCTCGGAAAGAATATTAATACTTTTCCATCCCAATGAAACAAATATTTAGAATAAATTTGTTCCCTAAGCCCGAACCAACGTAATTTGTGTTCTTCCAAAAATAAAAATATACTAGCAATGTCAGCACTCATCCGTCGGTCGTCCTTTTCAACCTCCCCATGATCAACAATAAAAATTTCATCGTATTTAAATTCTTCCGTCTCATCAATAACACCCACAACATAATAAATAATTGATGGTGTAGACCAAGTAATACCACCCACGTTTTCATTCATGGGCTCAACAATCTTGTCCTCAGCTACCGTCTTTTCTTCCTCGTCAGTGATTATTTTTTTCTTCAATTTGAGACGGCTTAATTTCCTTGTCCGCAGTTTTCTCTTCTGGTTCAGCCAAAGGGGCTGCTGAAACCGGTAAATTCTCAACTTTTGGTGGTTCTCCATCTGACTTTATATCCTCAAGAACAGGAGATTCAACTTCCGTAACCTCAATCCTTTCTTCAGATTCCTCACTTGCAGGCAACTCACTTGGATTATCTTCTACTATTTTTACTTCGTCCTGCACCTCTTCCTTGACTTGCTGAATGACTTCCTCCCCCTTGAAATCTTCTTTCAACATGTTTGGATCTGAAGTTGATTTGGCTTCACCTATACGCCTAATCGCAGCCGATTTTTTTGTCTCCAATCTCGGAATAATTACTTCTATCAAGTAATCAAGTCTGTCCGCATTAAGATCAATCTGCCTCCTATACTTTTGCTTATCCATTTGTTCGACCTCTGCGTCTTCCAAATCAAG